>JAANSO010001815.1:0-15413 GCA_036507315.1 Lepidocyrtus fimetarius | reverse complement strand
AAATAATTATTTAAAAACCTACTTTTATAAACATATTCTAAAGCTGTGGTGATAGTTTTAACATCAGATTCAATAGCCTTTGCCCAACTCTGAACATGTCCCAGTTCCTTGAGCGCCGTATTAAAATTATCAATTAACGCCAACCACTGCTGCGTTTGTTTGGCAAATTGTGAAGCGTTGGTGGTTAAAGTCCGCATTTCACTGTCCAATTTCTTCTCGTTCAGATAAGCTTGAGCAACACTAAACAAACCAATCAACTTTTAAATTGCACAGTTTAATTTGCAATTAAAAAATCTTACCCAACATTTAAATGATCCACCATTGCATTTGTTAACGCCGTGGCTGCATTCATCGCATCCTTCTTCCTACCTTCCTGAGCTTCCCGTAACTTTGATAAGTCATCGTTATGCTTTTTAACCAGTGAAGACAACATAATTAACTATTTAATTGCAGATTGATAATTAAACTTTAGTTAAAAACCACGGTTTAAAAACATTTCTGTCAATTCACATCTGATCCAAAAGCCTTTTGCTCTATACAGCCAATGTTTGAGTGATGATGGGGAAGTGCACTCACTGTAACAACTTCATCATCATCACATGTGAAAAACACTTTTGCTCAGCTGCATTTTGTTGTTCCGCTTGTTCGAGGGAAATTATTCAGCATTGCGCATTTTTAATTGTTTGTTAAAATTGCAGAATTAATTAGTAATTACCCACAAAAGACTTTAAAAACCTTGTTGATTGTTTAAAGAACTATTGTATTCAATATTCTGGTGAGATGATTCTTTTTGGTTGATAAAAGGTTAAGGTTACCCACCGGAAGTGACACAGCAATAAAAGCGATTCATTGATAACCCATGTACAAAAGTGATAAGCTCAAGTGAAAGTGCAAAACTGATTTATGCGACTGCAGGGTCAGCAAATAACCAAAACTTTATATAATGAACTTTTTGCTCAATCTCTAAAGTTTACGTGAATCTGAATGATTCCTCTCTGTTGGAATTACTGAACTTGGTTTTAATTTTAGGAGACTGAGTAAATGATTCGAGCCAGTTAGTTAGTTAAACAATGATTCATTTATCCAGTTAGTCATCTTAAATCCAGGTAAAACGTTTTTGCAAATGCTTATCAAATTTAATGATTCCATATATAAATGATTGCGCATTGCCTCGTACATTTGTATGAAATTAAGTATTTTGAATGATTTAATAAAATCTTTATGCTTAGGTAATTTATTTTGCAAACATTTTCAATACAGTAATTTAGGATTTAAGGGAATGGGTTATAGGTAGATATGGCATTCAGTCGTATTATTTTATAGCAATTGCCTATACGTTTAGACTTTTTAAGATTAAATTATTGAACCAGAAACTAGATTATCTTAGTATATTACTAAAAGCATTGCTTTTTGCAGTGCGTGCTCTATACTACTCCACAAAATTGCAGGTCACATTTTAGCATAATAGACTTGCAAAACTGATACGACAGCGAGCTAAACAGTCGATAGAAGTCTTTGGGTTTGGGACCGTACTAAACTCGTGGTGAATCAAATTATCAATTCTATATTAATACTACTCCACAAAATTGCAGGTCACATATTAGTATAATAGGCTTGCAAAACTGATACAACAGCGAGCTTAACAGTCGATAGAAGTCTTTGGGTTTGGGACCGTACTAAACTCGTGGTGAATCAAATTATCAATTTCGGATAAATTTTTGGTGTTAAGAAACAATTTAGAAGCTCCATTAAGTTCAAAGTTCTTCCGGGTGTTGGAATGGAATGGTTAAGCTTAATATTAAAAAAAATAAATGACTTTTCAAGTTCCGTCCTTGTAACAACACAAAACAAACTTGGTCTCGTATATAATTGAACTTTCACTTTACAATTTGAATAAGGATGGTTCCTCGCTAGGTACATAAACACCAATGTTATTTTAAAAATGGAAACTAAATTCCATTCAACTCAAACAATCAGTCAGTGAAGTGTGATAATTAGCAAATAACTAGCAAGAAGTAGTCTTACATACATTAAACAGGTACAGATTCATTTTATCATACATAATGCAATATTTTTTCAAGTAATCAACATTAAAATCAGTAGAAGATGATAGCACAACTTTATGATTATAATTTCATATGAGTAAGTGAATTTAACCTGCATAGGCTGAGGGTGGGCTTCAACTTGGCAAAAGAAAATTATCTCAAAATCTGAAGCATTTAAAAGAGCTAGATCCGATACGTAGCTTGCAAAGAGACTTCTATTTGCCAAAAAATTTCTCAAACATTCAGCTTTCTTATTTTATAATTTAAAATTAAATGAACTGTTCCGTGCATTATCGTTAAGATTCAAAAATTTTAATATCTGCCAGAGCGCAAGCTTAAACTTGATTGTCGTCTGCTGGCATAACCCTCCCGAAGGTTTTCTGCATTTGAAGAATTCATATAATTTGTCATGTCAGCGTCAGGAAAGAACCAGCCGTGTAAACATTTTGGAATTGCAGATTCGCAGAACATATCAACTTTGGCAATCGTATCCCAAGTTTGCGCATTGAGAATTAACAAACTTGTTCTATTGGGGCCTTGAGGTTTTTCTCCTCCGTATAACAAAGTGGATAAAACGATTCCATCGTCTTCTCTCTGTGTGATATGCAAGCAATCAAATCAAATAAATTCTGTTATCTAAAAAATACTAGCATTAAATTGTATTTCCGTTTAGACATTTTCTTACCTGTGAGTTTGGTCTTGGCACAAAAATAGGTTCACTAGGATAAGCATTTGTTTCTACCCATGTATCATACGTTTTCTTGAGAACATCAACTTTGATAAGCTAAACAAACATTGTATTCGCAAAACATATCAACTTTGGCAATCGTATCCCAAGTTTGTGCATTGAGAATTAACAAACTTGTTCTATTAGGGCCTTGAGTTTTTTCTCCTCCGTATAACAAAGTGGATAAAACGATTCCATCGTCTTCTCTCTGTGTGATATGCAAGCAATCAAATAAATTCTGTTATCTAAAAAAATACTAGTATCGTTTAGACATTTTCTTACCTGTGAGTTTGGCCTTGGCACAAAAATAGGTTCACTAGGATAAGCATTTGTTTCTACCCATGTATCATACGTTTTCTTGAGAACATCAACTTTGATAAGCTAAACAAACATTGAAATTAAATGTTTAGATATTATTTGATATATGACAAACATTTTTTGTCCTCATATCATCAAAAATCTAACCATTCCAGGATTGTCAGCATCGACATCAGAAGAAATGGCATAAAAGTAATTGTAAGGTTTCCCATCGTATAATTCATAGTTGATTCGAGGAGTTTCACAACCAATGTCCACAATCTGTTCAGATTCAGCCCGTGGATACGTTCCGCGTGGAGCCTTTTCATACTCGGAAAATTTCAATAAAAATCTCTTTGGGCGTCCACGAAACAATTTGGCATAGTCGGGGTTGGAATGAGCATTCTGTAAACAGAAATTTATTTGGTATATTAGCTGTGAAAAAAGACTATGAGGAAATAGATTGATTTTTAACATTTCTCATCATACCTTCAAAGCATCCACATACATGCAATCGATCATCGCAGGGTCATCATAACAGCAAATGTCGACAATAACAAAAGTGTCATTTGTATCAACATCCCTCATCTCGAATCCATTAATTGTATGAAGAAAGAAAAAACTGGGAGCACGAAACACTCGTCTTGACTTTCCACTGCTCCCCCGGCTAATCACGTGAAACAAGGTATCCTCTTCGGGATAGTAACGAAGACACGACGCAATAGGCTTCTCTCCACAAAGCTGATTTATGGGAACGGTTGGCAGGAAGATTGATAGTGGCTGCTCAATAAGAACGAAATAATTTTGAGTGATGCAGAAGGAATGCATGTAGCACATGCTTAGTGGCCAACGGGATGGGATAGTTGCCACAATTTTTGCACTAGACCATGGGGACCAAGCAGTATCTTTTTGCTTTCCTTTAACTTTCTCTGAAGTGGAACTGGTAGTTCCTCGACGGGAATCTGAGACAGGTTGATCTTTTGATATGCCTTTCCCTGTGTTAGCTGTCCCTGTGTTGTTGTTATCTGATGGAGATGGTGTAGAAAATCCAGATTTGTTAAAAAGTTCACTATTGCTCCCAGTAGTACTACTACTGCTGGGATCTTTCCGGTCTCTGACTCCTCCGCTTTCACGTGATGGTGTCGGTGATATTTTACCTGGACTGACACTACCGGCTAGTTTCTTAGTCTTTGGTTCAGTACATTCCATTTCCGCTATGACATAATGCGGGCCAAGCCATAAACCAATCCTTTGTCCAATGTTGTATGCTTTGTTACCACAGATGTGTGGGTGGGATGTATGATGAATTAAACCCAACTCGCGATGAACGTCAATCTGTCCAAAATATTATAATTTTTAAATAGTTAAGATTATAGTAATACTAATATCATTAATTACTCACGGTTTCAAGCGTTTCCAAACTGTCCAATTGTATTCTGTGGGCAAATGGTGTTTCTGCCAAAGTATAGACTTCGTCCCCAAAGGGATGAATGCTAATGTTTGCAGTGTCTGTCATAGTTGCCTCCATCGGACCGAGAAATACAGCAGCAATTCTGTAATTATATGAAAGGATACTTAAAATTAACAACCAATTGAAATCACTCACCACAGCTAATAATGGAAGACATGCTGTTGAATGGGTTAGTAGAAAGTTACGAATGTAAGGGTTGCTTTACAAAGAGAAAGTCAGCGCACAAACAAAAGAAAATTTGACGTTAACAGATAATTAAATAATCTTTCAATTTATAAGTTAAGTGATTTTGTGACAAGACAAAGCAAGCAAGTTTAAGTGAGCTTAATTTGGCTTGATTTTTGGTAGTGGTTTTGAAAGTACATTCTTCTTCATTCATTAGGAAATGTTCATCTTATTTCTGTTCGCCAAGAGGCATGATAGCATTTAATGAAACTCATTATTAGACAACTAAACTAAACATCTACGAAAACGAAATAGAATATAGAGCGCTTTTCACATTTGTATGTAATGTGTGAATTCAAACGTCATATTAGAAAAAGTGAAATGGATGGATAGGATAAATGTTTAGAACAAGTTTTGTATTTATTATTATTACTACTTATACAAGTGCTTTATACTGATTTCTCATGCTACAGATTGACAAACCTGTGCTGCACGCATATTAAGGTTTCGAATGAACGGGCTTTTCTTGCTCTTAAAACCATTTCAGTTTGCAGAGTGAAATCTTAAATCACATGGAGAAAGTATTAAGGTCACATTGTTAATTAAATTTTCTCTGATCTACTTAGAAAAACACAAAAGGCTACTTGAATGTTTTTCTTCTTGATACTACGGTTTCAACAGTTTTAGCTATTATTTCAATAATTCTACTCTACTTATAGTTAGGAAAAGCCGTTCAACTGTACATAGACTATTAATTTATCAGTCATACTAATCAACTTACCTAGAGAATATTGTTTGACAAGGGTCTGGAGTCGCAAAGGTTCCAAACTCACTTACAACAAGTCCGCTTAGCCGCCATATTCTTTTTGAAAGACTTTCCATGTACAAACTTTGAAGAATACGTGACCTTGCCGTTTTCAATGTGGTATTTATGGAGAAGTCCAGGTCCGTCAAATAAATGACGACATGTACCAGGTCCGTACGCATCCACACCACCAGGTCCGTTTCGAATTAAGCAGCCGCTGAGCCAGGGTGGTATTTTACCTGTAAAAAGATTGAAAAACGCAAAAGGTAATGTAGGTGATGAAATAATAGTCGGAAGAAAAGAATCCTCAAAAATTTATCAAAGGATGAAAATCCTCAAGTCTTAAGACAGATATACGTATAGAAAATTCCTAGTAGGAATAATGTGTAGGAAAAGGTAATTTTATACAGGAGAAAAATAAAGCTATAAATGACCAGCGTTCATGTGTGTATTGCATCAGCCCGTAAATTAAATTTAAACTAGCGGAGCATCTCAATAAAATTATATTGCTATCCTGTGTTATGCCTCCAGCATGTTTTACTCGCGCCAACGCCAAATCCTTTCTAAAAGCAAAGCTGTTAAAAATACTACTATAAGAAGGCAAGCACTTCATTCAATGTAGCCAGCTTACTATATGTTGGCTTCCACCAAAGTAAAAACTTTTTTGCTTTTCGCCTTTTTACTATTTTTTCTTTCAAAAGAAATCCAGACAGGAAAATAAAAGAGTTTATTAAACTGCAGTGAAACTCCTACTTTTCTCTAAAAAAAGTAATTCAAGCATTAAAAGTATAAATGTGTTCTCTGCCTGCATTATTATTATAATTGAAACGAAGGGGAATGTTAGTGAAATAGCTTTGAACTTTTTACCCTGAGCATTAATGCGTTCCTATTATTATCTTTCTCTTATTTTGAAATTTGAATTGAATTCAGGGAGGAGAAAGTTTAACTTTCTAGGATTTTGACACTTGCATAATACGCCCTGAAGAACAGTTTTAATGCTTCTCTAATGCACTTGTACTATTTGTTTGGAACTCACGAAGGAAAAGTTTCTTTTCTAGCTCCAGAGATTTCAAAATTGACACAAATTGTTATTTATGTACATTTCTCCATTTTACATTCTTTAAAAGGTCTTAAATAGAAATATGTATGTTGGGATTATTTCGTTTGTAAAGCTTTCAGAAAGAATTTAGATAATAATCTATTTTAAAAAGAAACGCGTGCTATGCAGACAAATTGCTTAGAATCTGGCAATCCGATAAAGATAATATATGTATTTATATTAAAATTGAATTACATTTTTGTCATGATACTACTACTCTACTGGGTTTTCTTTATTGCTACAAACTTCTAATTAGGTTGCTACATAAATTTTTCGACAAAGATATGTATTTATATTAAAATTGAATTACATTTTTGTCATGATACTACTACTCTACTGGGTTTTCTTTATTGCTACAAACTTCTAATTAGGTTGCTACATAAATTCACAAAAATTTAAATCAATTTTTCATATCTCGTGAGACTACAGCTTGACAAATGTGTATTTGTATTTAGGTGAAAGGAAACTACGCGTTTAAAAGCAATTGAAACAATAGATATTTAATGACAATATTAACGTTAATCTATTTCTTGAAGAGAATGTTTGTAGCCAGTCTGGGGTAAACAGTTGCATGACTGGAAATGAGATACCACCACCCGAAATATAAAGGGAGGACCCAACGAATACAAAATAGATTATTAAAAGGATTGGGAGGGTACATTGCGAAAGTTGCGATATTAAAACTGAAATATGATTTTACATTGATTTTACAGTTAATACAGAACTTGTGCGTGTTTCAGTAAAGAAAAAGTTAAGTCTGTTGGTAAAATTTTATATATTTTGGATTTTATTAAAATGTCTTTATCTGTACTTGCTATATGAACAGCACATGTCCAAAATTATTTCTTTCTATGCTTTTCTAGTAATAATATGCGGTACAAATATGGTCGGATTATTGCCAAGATCCCTGGCTTAGCTCCTCTCTGTGCAAAAGCTTAAACTATGTAGATCTAATCCAGCCTGGATTAAAGTTTTGTAAAGTTTATAAAATTAGAAAACAGTGGAAAGCCTTCATTACCAACGGATATATGCCCTGGAATTGGAGTTTCCACTTCTTTTTGACATGTTCGCAACCAGACATTCATATCCACATTGGGGTAATAATAAATCCCATCTCCAACTTCGGAAACTGTTGCACCAGCTGTTGAAGTACTCTGGTGAGGTTGATCGTGTTGCTGGTGGTGGTAGCCGTCGCTTTGATTTTGATGACGTTGGTATTGAAAGCGTTCCATGATTATCAAATAAAGCCGTATGCAGTTTTTTATCTTGTTAATCTTGTATATCCCAGACCAAGCAGAATTCCTTGCATTTATAAATTGCACTTGTTGTTCTGCTTACTCTTTAACGTCACACTTGGGTAAAAATGGTACAACATTGGGAATCATTAGGGATTAAAGAATGCGAAAGAAGAGCCGCTGAGAGCAAAATCAGATTTGTAGAGAATCTGGCTGTAATTGTTGTAAACTTGCCAAAGCCTTGTAGAGAGAAAGTCAAAATACTAATTTATCTTCCAAATGTCTAAAAGTAAACAAATTACTTTTGGTCCAATTATTCGAATTTATGTGCATATGTAGGTAAACTTTGTTGACCAGGAGAAAGAAAATCCTTTCTTGTTTCTGTTGTTAGCCCACACGCGCTTGTTTTTCTCTTCACCACGGTACGGTATGATATGTTATTTAAGGGTAGGCAGGGTGTGAAGTCTAGTCGCTGAGCTTGTCAATTCAAAATTGGAATTGAGAAAAAATGAACTGCAAACAAAATTTTGTTAAAAGAAAGTAGTTTGCGAATAGATCACTTTTGCAACGATTCTCCAGGGACGGATGAGTATGTCACTGCTTATACCAACCAAACTTTTATTTTTCCTTCCACGTATTCACGTAGGGTACTTAATAGAAAGCATGGACTATATAGCTTGCTTCATACAATTTCCGCGTCATTCATGGAGCACAGTGTTGCTTCGATGAAATGAAATTTTGTGCCACTGCATGCGAATGCGAAATATTCGCTGGAAAAAATACAGACTTCCCTTTAAAAAAAGTAGTAGCAGGGGCACAGACGCCAACCAGCTGCTGGAATTTCCTCGTCTTTCAGTACATCCTCCTTTGACCCCTTTCTTTATTATTACTCGTTCTGTCTAAAAATCCCTTTGAAAAAATAATAAATAAGGATCTGCAAAGAGAAAGTTTAAATTTGTAGTTATTCATTGTTTAGTAGATGTAATCATCAATTTAATAAAATACGACTTTCACTGCATAGTTAAGTTGTGCATGCTTCCAATTACTAAAGACCTACATATATTCGAAATTTATCAAATACAAACACTTGAACGTAAACTAAAAGAAAGATATAGTCTTTATAATGTAAAATGATAATAACAATAGAGACTACAGAGAAGATGAAAGCAGAAAGTTGGCGGTTGATAACATTTATTATTCATGCCTGTGATGTCAAAATGTGAGAGCTAACAAGAGGATTATTAGTGTCGTATGTTTCTGATCGAGCTTGTTTGGGAGTGTCCATAAGGCGTAATTTTGTACAAGCGTGAACAAAAAAATTAAAGACCGCGTACCACGCAGTAGGTATATTATCATTATATATTCCATCTTGTTAGCTTAATTTGCTTTCCTGCCTTTGTAGTCCAAGTAAAATTAAATTTTTAATTAGGTTATCGTAATAATGTTTTTGCTATTAAATTACGTCTACTTTTTAATTTAGGTAAGGCATAAAAAATAGGATGCTGCAAGATATAGCATCAAGCATCCATTCCAACTTTCACTCTACTTCTACACACTGCCCTTTTTATATGTATATGCAACTGCAACGCAGATCGTAAATCCTGAATGACACTAATGCATGTGACACTTTAACTGCGTCTTTTAATATACCAGTCCCCCGATAGAATATTTTAAAATCGTGAAGGAGAATAGTGCTACAACTTGTTCTGGTATAAAATAAAAACATTGCATTTTATTACCCCATGAACCATGCATATTATATAATGCTCAATAAACATTAGTGAAGTTTACTGTGAATTTAGCAAAAAGTCGTGGAATTGATAATGTGTGGTGTAGTATGGTTGTTATTGAATTATGTAGTACACATTCAAAATAAATGGCTCAAAAACCACCCATTTGAAACGTATTATACGAGTTTTCCAAATGGGAAATTTTAAGCCTTTTGTGTCTTTTTTATGAGAATACGAAGAAAGAATACTAACACATGAGCATAATATTATATTGATATGTTACAGCTTCATTGAAACAGGTATGCTTATTTTTGAAATAGCTTATGTTAGAAATAAAAACTACACAATAAAATGCCATAAAATATATGACAAAAATGTCAGTTCAGGTGAAAGTAATGTTGGGAAATTTACAGAATCAAATTTCATTACATTCTGCGATAAAATCCGATCGACCAAAAAATTGTAATACCTAGTTAAAAAGTTTGCATAAGCAGTCCAGTGCTCCAAGACCTCTCCATAAATGTTATGTCTCCATAAAAGCCTATATTGATGATGAATAAATTCATCATTTTTAACTAACTATTACAACACTTTTGATGATTTGGTTTTAAAAGTAAAAATGTTTGAATGGAGTTTTTGGAAACGAAAGTGTAAGACTTCCAAAACTAAAATTGACACAAGTTAATTTACAAAATGGTTTTTAAAATAACTTCTATTATTTGAAAATTATTTTGATATTTTGAATAATTTTCCATGCTTCTATAATATTTGTATCCACCTGTTGAAAAATATGGCTTAATCCCAAAGCAAAGTGGACACCTGCTTCCATTAAAGAGCGTATTGAAAACAAATTTATTTCCCAAAAGGGTTTAAAATTGTATAAATTTACAGTTTGTATTGACTTTAGTTGACGGATATCTCTTTACTTGCTGCTGACTTGTTTTAAGAAATGTAAGAGCTAATCGTAAGTAGTACTTTGCTCATTGCTTGTAACAATCAATGGACAAAAGTAAAACTTTGGTTGTTGAATAAGCAAAAACTGCAAATGTAAACGAGTTGGTTTGTAACTGTTTGCGTTTGTCCTTTTGTTGTATTGTGCGATTATTGCTGCATCATGTATTATTATGTGAAAACTTTGACAATACACGGCAAAAACAAAACTGGCATTACATTAATTAGAACTCTTGTGCAGATTAGCAAGTGGACAAAAGCACCGCAAAAATAATGACATTTTGCACTAAATAATACAAGAAAAGTTCTTTTGAATTAGCAAAAAGGAAATCACATTTTCATGTATTTTACAAAGCTTTTACTGTGGTGTAATAATAAGCCACTTGTGTACTTACCGCTGATGAGATGATTTCTAGTTAAAAAGTTGCAACACTATTGAAAGAATATTAGAATGAAAGGACAAGAGTTGATAAATAATTGACTGTAATGTTGTTTCGAGCTAGAGAGATTAGATACAAACGTTTGGCAAGTGATATGAAAAAGTTAGTAGGCTTCACTTTTATTATTTATAAAACAATACGTAACAAAAGGTGGTGAAAGTATTGTCATAAACACAATATGAAAATTTTGGAGTTGGTTTAGAAATGTTGGCTTGTTGTAATAGAAAATGTTATACAACACTCACTGGCAAATTCTCCTAGGCTAGGCTTTCCTTTTAGTGCGGTCTCTACCGACTCTAAAGCACTACTGAAGTCCATTAATATTATTGAAGTGTCTTTTATATAAAAACGAATATTTTGTTGTGTGTACGCGGGTAGGGAAAAATACGTTACTGGAAAAAGATTTGCACTTTCTAACAGAAAGCACGCTGCAGAGGCACACTTTTACTTCATCTTCAAAGATTTTTTAAAAAGCTATACGATATATTCGTTTCCCAAGTAAAAGTTGTACCTTTTTCAAATATGGTAGACTTTGGCGTTCGTGTAGCAAAGGAATAAACATTTTGACGCATAAATGGTTCAGATGGAATCGTTTTTTCTTATCCGCTTTCTTCAGTCCTTCCGTGCTACGCATACTGACATTTACTGATTTTGCTATATATAGCTGAGAGTCTTTTATTTCTCCAATACAATCATAATGATGGTGATGATGACGGTGCTGATGCTGATGATCCAAAAGGAGTCGTAAAACTATTGGCACCAGCTACAATCCTGTAAAAACGGGTATAAGGAGAACGTAGTACAACAAAATGTAATTTGTAATATCCTGTGGAACACTCAACAGCCGACCTGCCATTCACCTATTTACTAGCAGATTTACAACTTTTTCTTGGCCGATAAAACCGTTTTATATCCTTTTCTTCAATAGTAAGGGTTTTAGAAATTTGAACTCGGATTTCACCAATAGAGTAAGCTATCTATCCATGAATGACGGATGGAGTTTCAAAACTAGTTGAGTACGTACTTGGCTGCTTTTCTTCAAGCCAATAGTTTAAAGCTAAAACACTACGTCATTCTCAAAGTGAAAGTTGAATCTTGAAAGTTTTTCACCCTATTGTATGTTCACTCTCCAAAATTTCCAATTTGAGCGAGTAGAGTAGCTGGATTGGATATTGTAGTTTTCAAAGTGATTCAGTTTTCAGCTACGAGAGATTTCGACCTTGTGTACAATTTGCACCCTTAATCCACTTCCGAATTCCAACATGAGGAACAGAAATGCTTGGAGTTTTAAATGCATAAATTTACATCATAGTATATTTCAGTTGCTTTCCTAGTTTGGAAGAATGCACATGAATGAATAGATAAAACGTCCTTTGGCTGTATGTTTTTGCGGATGGTTTAGATAGGTAGTCCTAAAAGACTTCTCACTGTCACTACAACTATTATCTATTCAGTTGAAGTTGAAGGATTCCCTGTTCTCCTATTATCACTACTATAACATGTTGAGCTCCTGGGTGAAATGAAAATGAAAACCACACTTTATTTTATGAATGAAGAGAGTAAAACTATTTATTTACGCTACTGATTGTAGACTAGATATTATGGATCCTATGCATAAAGAATTAGTTTGGTTTAATTTTGCAGTTTAACACATATTATTGCGCTTGGCGGCTCTACTAGATATTTTTGCAAAAACCTAAACACTACTGACGTCAAGAATGATACGAATTTATCATTAAAAATTTTAAGTTTACGTTCAAGTCTTGTAACTATTCCCTGTAATTGCATACCATCCTTACTCCCCTAAAAATTAAAAGCTAAAAACATTCATGATTCCATAAAAATACCTATGCGCTAAAAACTGCATAACCGATACGTTTTATCGGTGAAGTTGCAAAGTGAAAGTCGAGCGAGCTAGGCTTTGTTAAGTTTAAAATAAGAAGCAGTTACGTACAACGAAAGAAATTAAATAGAGAAAATTGTAGACTGTTAATGAATGAGCTTTAAGCCTGCCTGTTTTCAAACTGTCTGCCTTTGATGTACGTTTTATCGGTGAAGTTGCAAAGTGAAAGTCGAGCGAGCTAGGCTTTGTTAAGTTTAAAATAAGAAGCAGTTACGTACGGTACAACGAAAGAAATTAAATAGAGAAAATTGTAGACTGTTAATGAATGAGCTTTAAGCTTGCCTGTTTTCAAACTGTCTGCCTGTTTGATGTATCGTGATTACAGTAAAGGAAGAGAAAGTTAGCTAGGTGGGATGGAAATTTGATGTGAATGACGTGATGATGGTGAGAAGATGAAGTCTTTCCAACCTTCTGGAAGGGTAATTCTCTTTAAGATGCCTGCAAAGCCATTTTGGAATGCATAGTATGGTTTGCAATGGAGCTGCTTCACAGCTTGTCTGTGGCTTTTACAATGGCCCACTGAAAAAATGTTGCATGAACAAGTGGAAAGGATTGAGTTGAGAGAGTCATCTTGATGATACAATGACGAAAGGTATGGAAATGAAAAAGAATGAAAAGTAAATGCCATTCAAGGATAAGGAAAGATATGTATTAAATATTTTTTAAAGAAAAAAGAATTTAGGTTTGTGCAACGTGGTTGAAGAAAGCAAAGAAAGGATAAGCAATAAGTTTACTGTGTTCCTTCATTTCATGTCGTATGGCTGGTAAAGTCTCAATTTCAATTATATTTTTTTGGGAAGCATGTGGGTTTTAATAAAAGGTTGCCCTACATTACACTCGCTTCTCTTGTTTCTTTGCTGGATCCCTTTTATTACACTANTTTTTTTGGGAAGCATGTGGGTTTTAATAAAAGGTTGTCCTACATTACACTCGCTTCTCTTGTTTCTTTGCTGGATCCCTTTTATTACACTAATAATAAAGCTGTTGCTATTGTACTCGTAAGAGTTGCGAAAAAGAAGGAGGATGTATGTGGCCTTCATTCAACTTCTTGTTAAAACACTATTGTGCTGCAAGAAAGCTTAGAAAGAAAATGCTGACAAACTAATTTAATAACAGTTATTTAATTTCTTCTTATGAGGAAAAGGATCCTCCGGGAAATTGAAAGTACATTTTTGCTTCCATTTTACGTGTTTACAATACTGCATAAATGTGGAGTGAAAGTAAACAAGTGCCAGGCAGAAATGAATATCTCACCATGTTAAATTTAAGTTGTACACTCGGCCTTTATAAAATTAAGAGCAGCTTTTACGTAATTTCGGAAGGCCGTTTTAATGTAGATTTAATATACGGAAAAAATGTTGACTGGTATGAAAAAGTTGAAAGCAAATTTGTTTCAATCATACAATTTTGTTATATAATATATAGCTGGTAAATTTACGACTAACTTTGTTAGGGTAGTGAATCTTTTGCAAATTGTAGTAAAAATGTGACCTTTATAGTATATCATGAAGAATATTGTCTTTTGTGTTCATTGTTGACATTGGCTTGTTTTAACCCATTCAGCGGGAACGGAGGAAATAGAATTTTACTTAAAATTCATCAAACATGTATAACCGTAAAACTATTTATCTTGGCTAGCATCATTTTAAAAATAGTAATTTTAAAATTCTTAGCATGTCACTGTATGTATTTTATTTAAACATTATTTATATACATTGTCCATTGCCAAGTCAAATAAGCAAACATTTGCATTGGTTTTTTAGTTCAGTATATAAAGCCATATGTAGATAGCATTTTTCATCTGTTTAAAATCCTTTTAATGCTCTCCATTTGCTTTAACATAGAAAGCTCCTAGAGTCCTATAGGAAAGTGAATGCATGAAAGTCATCAAAATGTGAAATTGTCTTGTTTGTAGGATCAAGACCTGAATATAAATAAATAGAGCTTCAACTTCATTGTCCAAGCTATGGGTAATTGTATATCTCAAAGTTAGTCCAACTTGCTTTACATTGGTAAAAATGTTTTTTCTTGAGATTTGATGAAAGATATGATCAGTCATTGTGTACTAGTGGCTTAAAATATAATCGTAGTTAGGCCCGACATTTCTACAGTATTGTATAAATAGGGGACATGTTTTCATGGAAGAATAAATTGTTGATATTTTAGAGGGATTTGGTTACATGGTGCTTGGGAATTTTGGTCATGTTGGTAGAAAGCTAAGAAAAAATATGTCATATCTTGTTCCGTGCCTGATTGTCATTGCTGTTTTCACGGAATTCAACACATTTGCCATTGTGAAAGCAAAACAAAAAATAAATGACTATCATTTAGATTAAAGGCGATATCGGATCTTTAATAATGTATTTCATCCGCCTTTCTGTCTGTTAAACAAATGAATTAGATAAACATGAAAATAAGCACCTAGATTTATTAGATTTATTACGAAAACAGCATCCTAATTACAAGGTAATTTTTGCTGATTAAGATAAACAAAATTTTTAAACACAAATCTTATTACTATTACTTTTTTGCTTCCAATTTAACA
>JAANSO010001814.1:0-15418 GCA_036507315.1 Lepidocyrtus fimetarius | reverse complement strand
TTACCTCGCCGGAATAGTTTCACTGAAGCTGCTCCAAGCGTGTTGATTTCATTGGAAAAATAATGGTATATGTATTTAAGCCTTAAGATGAGATTAAGCCACATTCTCTCTCTTTTGGACGGGGGAAATAGTGGACTAAAAGGAAGGAAGTGAAGAGGTAGCCAACAAGATTTTGTTGAAAGAGGTGGAGAATTTAAAAGTAAAGCCGTTGTCGGTGATTGTGATATGGATTGGATGGAGCATGAACATAAACAGCTTCCACCACTTCCACCCCACCACTGTAATGTTTAGGACCCAATTTAATTTTATGAATTTGGAAAAATTTTATAGCTTTGAAAAAATGGTTATTGTCTGTCTATTTCTATAATATTACTTGCACATATTTTTCTCTAAATTGTAATCAAAAGGAAAGCTAAAGCTTGTTCTCATCTGATTACGACAAGCCAATGTCCATATATTACTCTTTATTTCATCTTACCTTGACTTATTAACCCATATAATGAATGAGCATTTGAGTATTTTGCAATGAATGAAATATTTTCATCGTGTTTTAAAAAAGTTAATCTTTTCCCTGATAGCTGCTATAACACAGTTTTATTTTTTATGTCTTTCCATTTTATACGTCAATCAATTTAGCTTTCAAGGTCAAAGGATTAAATAAAACTATAAAATTTTAATAAATATACAGACATGTGCAATATAAGCATGTAAGTATATACTTTGGAGTAAATGAAAACGCCAGAACGTGGCTTTGTTTGTGATTAGACGGAGTGGAAAGGGAAGGACAAGTTTCTCTAACGACATCCTCACGAAACTAGGTTTTCTAGAGTTTGTGTGTGAGATGATGCGAAAGAATGAAATATAATATTGTTCACGAGAAGCTGCATATTATTTGCAAAGATAATTTTATCCTATAATTTAAATATATACTTTTAAAGGGATTTTCAAACACTGGTGATTCTGCTACCGTTTCAGCTTTCCTATTGGTATATGACGGATATAGTTAAATTTGGTAACGGAGATGATCGCAGGGAAGATGAAGATAGCGTGATCTGAATAAAAAAGTACACACTCCTTGTTTCCTGTTCACTTCAGGTCTAAACAAACTATAGAAGCGATGGTAATGGTGGTAGAGGAGGCGGCGTGTAAAAGAAGTCTTTTCCTATCTAAATTTCACTCTCTCACTTTCTCTGTCTGTCTAATCAGAAATGTTCCTTTTTTAGCCAAGAGCACGGCGACTAAAACTTGTATATCCCAAACATACACCTCTCGGCTGTGTACGTTTGTTATTTATCCAAAAACTTTTATCCTCTTAAATTATTGCAACCAAAAACTGAACAACAGATACACACACTATTCCACCTTTCTGTTTCGAGATTTACTTACGAAAATAACATGCATCGCTAAAGCCATTTTCCTTCATTGTCGTTAATCTATCAGCCTAGTTTGCCACCAACAAGCAAAACCTCGTGCATGTACACAATGGATGAAGTCCTACACAATCAAACTATATTAGGAAGTTGTTGGAATATGTATCATAATCACCATCTTTTATATTTTACTACCGCCACATATTATTGTTTATTTTATGTGAAATTTTTGGTCTCACTTTATAATAAGAGTTAATCATGTTTCTACACGCATGATTTCCCTTTTAACAATCTTTATGGGGGTCAACCCAGCCTCTCTCTTTTCTCCAACAAGCAAATTTGCTCTACGACGTGTCTAATTCAAAACAATTTTTCCCTTTTCTGATGATGCATGCTTGGAAAATTTTCAGTGTTAAACAACATTAATTCCAAATCCTTTCTACTCTATTTCGTATCCAAGTGTACATACTTTCCTCTTTCTTCCTCTCCAACACAATGTGGAATCATCATCAAAATAATGTGTATTTCTCTAGATTAAATTCTAAATTTAAAATGGCAATGCCTCCTTTTCTCCCTCTTTTTTTGAATTAGTAGAAAATTGCAATATATAAAACACTTTTGTAAACACAAGTGTTTGTATAACGTTGATGGGCTAAAAAGTATAAGATTCTCGAAAGTTATAAGTATTTTAACTCCACATATACTTTTCTCCACACACATTTTGTTTCCTTAAGTATAACTTAACGAGCGTGGAAAACTAGCTCGTTAAACGAAAAAGTATAAACTCCTCTATCTTAAAGAATAAGAGAGAGAGGAAAAGATATAAAGCCTTCCATTAAACAAAGAACTATCTTCCTTGTAAATTCTCAATATCAAGTTAGAGAGAGAGTTAGATTTGAAAGAAGTAAAAACTTGGTCATCATCTTAAAGAAAATAGTTCTATAGGTTTTTCCTTTACACTGCTATTATAATGCAGAAGAATGTTTCTTAAATAGAGAGAAAAGGGACAGAAAGAAAAGGAAAGTAGAAGAAGGAAAAGCCCATTCATTACATTATATTCTCTAACTACTCAACTACCTACATATATGAATCCACACTTATCGTATTTTCTCTTGTAAAGTTTGTGCTGGGGTATCAAAAAGATAAAAAGATAATCTAAAGAAGAATGTTTTAAGTCATTTCCTTCCTCTATTGTAAAGGGACATCACCACTGTGACTTCACTCTCTCTTCTACTTACCACCACCAGCCACTCGTTTTTCTATGGCAGATTCAGAAAGCATTCCCATATCGCATGATGGCATAAGATATTCTTGAGTTTCTGGAAAAACTTTTCCCATGAACTGAAACACTAAAGATACCCAAAAAAGAAGAAAAACTTGTTTACAAGTAAATTTTCTTTCGTGTGAGTCGCACACGTAGAATGGAAAAACCCCTGGAACATTCAACGAATGTATCATTCAAACTGCCTCAAGAAATTTGAGAAAATCAAGAAACTACTTTCTTAAATTACGTATTTTTCTCCTTAAGATCAAGTCTTGAACTAATTAATTAAATTCTCTTTGTTTTCACAGAAAATTTAAATGGAACACATACGTTTCAACCTTCATTTCATCTATAAACTCCATGATTAGATCATCATCCAACAAAATAAACTACGCGGAAGGTTGTAAATATATTTCAATACTGTGCAAATGGCGAAGAAAATTTACTTTATTCCTTGAAGAAACAAAAACTTATTTTTTACTTTTGCCAAAGGAAAAATTAAGCATTGTTTTCTACTTTACTGCTAGTGGATATATTTACCATTTGATTCTTATCAAATTAATTTTCGCAGTGGAGAGGAGACTCTTATCTTATTATAAAGTTTAGATTGTAAATCGGATTCCGAAAAAAGCCTTTCCACAATCTACTTTCTTTGTCTGCTAAAGTGTACATTATGAGCACATCCGGCTTACGTGAAGGGAGGTTTTCTTGTAGTAAACAGAAGAAGAAGAAGAAGAGGAAAAAGCTAAGATGATGGTACTTTACCAGAAACTAGGAGTCTTTTCATAAAAACGTCAGCAGCTTAAACAGATAGGTTTAAAGTGTTGCTCAAATGGGTAAGTTAGTCAGGATGAAAAATTCCTGTCCATTATAAACAGGTCTATGATAATAGCGTGTCTTCTAATGTTTTCGCGGATCTATCATAATGTTGCTCTTTTAACCTACCTATTTTTCTTGGAAAATTTTTAACATAAATTGAATGTAGGTACACATTATCCAAAAAAGTTAGCCAGGATTCCACTACCTGTTTCGTCTTTTTTCTTATAAACTAGTAAAAATATCTGGGCTACCATTAATTTAATTTTCATAGGGAAAAAGTTACGAGTAGTTATTTAAGGGAACCTTGAACACGAGATAGTTTAGGGTTTGCATTATGATATATAAGAAAATATTTAACAATTTAAAGATAAAATCTGGTGGAAAATGAATTTTAAACAAAAAAGAAAATGATAAATTGGGAAAGAAAACTTTTTTGTAACTTTGACCTCCTTAGAAAATTATTAATAAAGTCGCGTTACTATTCAAACAAAAGGTTTTTGGGTAAAATAGTTTAAATATTCAACAATTTAAAGATAAAATCTGGTGGAAAATGAATTTTAAACAAAAAAGAAAATGATAAATTGGGAAAGAAAACTTTTTTGTAACTTTGACCTCCTTAGAACATTATTAATAAAGTCGCGTTACTATTCAAACAAAAGGTTTTTGGGTAAAATAGTTTCACTTTTTCTATTATTAGACTTATCTCGTATATCTTTCGTTCTCATTTTGAGTCAGAAAATTTCACCCGTCAATCAAAAATGATAATAGTTTATTCAATATACCATTAAAAGTTCAAAATGTTAAGTAGGGTTTGTGTGTGGCTGTAGGAATGAATGACACGCACACGTTTGCTTCAATTACTTAAATAAAACTCACAAAAGTTTTCAGGAAGAGAAGGCAAATGGAAACGGAAGTCTTTATTTTTCTCTGGATATCCCTTCTCGTAATCCATTTCTAATTTAGTAGCCATCTTTTCTCTCTTCCTTCTCTGATGTCTCCTTTTCTATTCCAATGATAATAAACCTAATAGGTACATCCACTAACCACATAATGGTCGCATTAAGTATATGTTACTCCACACCAGGGACTTTCTTTTTCAGCACTTTTCCTTTCTGTAATTATGACGGTGGTGGTGCTGAAACTACACTTTCCCTTCTCAAAGTCATTTCTTGTGGTACAAGCTGTCCCCCACTGTTACTACAATCCAAAGATCAATAGATGGATTGATAACATCTTCAGATTTTTTAAAGGTTTCCTGTGCAAAAGAATTAGAAAAGGATGCTTACTGGAAGGAAGGCTGGGTTGACGTCTTACCAACCAAAAAAGCCACAAGGATTATACCCAACTAATGTCGTCTTGAGTGCTTACATAATTTCCTACATGAAAAACACGGTAAACGTCTACTGCTTCATCATTCATGCATCTACCGACCAGGTACTATAATAATAACGAAAATTTTCTGTCAAAATAAATTTTTCTTTCCCTGCTATACATAATCATAATCATGAAGAAATGCCGTTGGTTAGGCAAGAAAAAAGATTCCTTAAAAAGGAGGAGAATGAGAAGACTTGGAAAATTACTTGAGCATTCATGGACTTTTGCACATGCAAAGAAAAATCCAAAAAAGATATAACAGAGAAAATACTTTGGAGAAAAGTTGCCTTCCAGTCTAGCTTTTTCTCGTGTAGTATTAGCGAGCTATTTTCTTAAAAAATGACTTGAAGCTACGAATCTCCGTCTTCTCCCTCCTCGTTAGCCCTGCAATAGAGGTGGTTGCTGGTGGTGGTGATTCCACCAAAGTAAGATTTTGATCGACAAAACGAGAGAAATGTGGGTTATACAATGAACATATAGCAGTAGTGCCCAACCAAGGAAACCTAAACTAGTTCCGTTGCTGGTGTGCATAACCCGTTTCTAAAATTCCTTGTGTTTCATACTAAAAGCAATTTAAACCTCTTTATATGTACAAAAAGACATTAACAAACGATAAATACCGGTAAATACTTTGACCTTAGCCCAGATTTACTGCCCTGTTGTTAGGTCTTATTGTATAATTTGATGAATTTCAATTCCTATGGCCATTACTACCACCGCCACAGAATTCTTGATGGAAGTTTGCATGCATTATGTAGTCCAACTAAACTCTTGCAATAATAAAAAAGACGAAGAGTGGCACGATAGAAAATAAAAAAGTAGAATTCATGTGCTTTCTTCCTCCATTTTCTCTTTAACTCTCTGGCCTGGTTTTTGATCCTTCCATGCATAAAACCCCGGCGTTTTTCAGTGGTTGAGAAAACGAGTGACAAATCCAATTCCCAACCGTACCACTACCATTTACTATATTCCATAGTAAACATTGTAGTGTTTCTATTATTCTTGCCACAGAGGAGCTAAGTAAGTATTAAGCTTTGAAGAGAATAAGAATGGAAGAGAGAAGAGATTTTTTTCTGGAACAGAGAATATTTTTTTGCTGAATTCCATTCTTTTTTATTCCCTCTCCTCAAATTTCTATATATAGTTGTAATGTTTACTTGATCTTTTATTTCTTACTTATAGACACATTTAGTTGAGTTCAGTCACCCACACCCATCGTGTGCCTAGAAGTATTCCACTGTTTTTTTGCGCTTCAGGCATTATTGGTTTAGTGATACGGTGAGAATAGAATTACAAATATGTGCTGCTGCTATGCGTTTTTGAAGAAGAATGAAGAGTCAAGAAAAGGGAAAACGACGGCAAAGCTAAAAAGCAACTTTGTTAAAAAAAAGGTTGAATCTCCTTCAGGAGTAGTAAATGGCAGTATTGATAGTTGTAGAAAGAAAAGTACATTGCATGCATGACTGATATTTTNAAAGGTTGAATCTCCTTCAGGAGTAGTAAATGGCAGTATTGATAGTTGTAGAAAGAAAAGTACATTGCATGCATGACTGATATTTTCTGTTCTTTGCGAGCATTTTTCTCTCTTTCCGTTTTTTTGATGTGAGTATGCTTTTACATGAAAAGCAGTAGCAAAAATAATAAAGTGAAGCAGAAGAAGAAGAAAGAGATGGAGGAATTGAGAAAATTTTCTGGCTTTGAGGGACCACTGAGACAATCGCAAGCTGTTGTAAAAAATCCATATCACTGCTTTACTTTTCATATAAAATTATACGGATTTAGGTAACCTAAATTTGCATAGTGGCTGGGGAAAACTAAAAAAGCCGGAAAAGTCGAAAGACGAGTATGGAATGATGTACATAAGTAAATATAATATAAAGTGATTTTTTTGCTACAAAACGGCAGAAATAATAGCCAATCCACTAAAAAGAAAGGTAGGTATTTAAAAACCTTTCCATTTTGTCATGTCAATAGTGGCCTTGTGTATACACGGGAGTTGCGCAATATTTTTTTGCTACAAAACGGCAGAAATAATAGCCAATCCACTAAAAAGAAAGGTAGGTATTTAAAAACCTTTCCATTTTGTCATGTCAATAGTGGCCTTGTGTATACACAGGAGTTGCGCAATAATAATAAGAAAACATGTAAACCTTTTCTCAGGATTCTTCTTTTCTAAATTCACTTTTATTTCAAAATCAAACCCAAGATAAAAAAGGCTTCTTCGTTTTCCACTTTACCATTGCTAGTGCTCGCTCTTTTTACATAGAGAAAAGAAAATATGGAAATGATTTGATTACTGTAGAGAAAGTAGATAATCTGGTTTTATCATGTACAGTTCAGCTGGTAAAAGAAACATCTATTTGTTTTTCAAAATTGAAGATGAAATGGCTGTGATGATGTTGCGACAAAGAGCTATATAAAGATTTTCGCTCCCATTTTTCTCTTTTCTATCTCTGATCCTCTCTCTTTAATACTACATTTTACTGACTGATCCTGATAATATACCTATGCATAAATCATGACTCCCTACCACTGCCTATTACTCTCCTTACATACACACTCAAGATTGGATCTTGTTGGATCATGGAAATATAACCCCAACTATTTCTTCTCATATACCACCCACCATATCTTTTTCCTTCCCAATCGGTTTTGCATATGTAATCCCATTCTTTCTCTGAAATAGTATACAATACATACTCTTACACACACAGCATGATAGCACAAAGATCCATTATCCGCACATCTAACAAAAATTTTCCTGCATTTCATTCAAGCACGAAAAATATTCAACACGAAATAGACAAATTTTGCACGCTCTTATTCGCTCAAGAGTAATATAATAATATAAACAGTCAGCACTTTTTCTTATGATTCAAGCATAAAAACATTTTTAGTAAATATGCTGAAAATAATATAGAAACGTCATATATGTTTTCTCTATATTTTGCTTGTTCATCCAAAAAGTTAAATCAAACAAACATCATCAACAGAGCAGAAGCGGGGAAAGAGAAAGCTGTAAAGTTTTACAGAAATGCTGAATTACCTGCTAAAACCCTTTTCATTCAAGCACGAAAAATATTCAACACGAAATAGACAAATTTTGCACGCTCTTATTCGCTCAAGAGTAATATAATAATATAAACAGTCAGCACTTTTCTTATGATTCAAGTATAAAAACATTTTTCGTAAATACGCTGAAAATAATATAGAAACGTCATATATGTTTTCTCTATGTTTTGCTTGTTCATCCAAAAAGTTAAATCAAACAAACATCATCAACAGAGCAGAAGCGGGGAAAGAGAAAGCTGTAAAGTTTTACAGAAATGCTGAATTACCTGCTAAAACCCACTTTAATTACATTAACCATTTTTTCTAGCTGAAAGGTAATTGTAGCTTAGGTGGAGGTCCACTCATGTCATAAGTTCGTCAGTTTATTAAATATTTGTCCAGAGGCACTATTGCGTAAAAACAAATTATTGTAATTATTTTAACTCCCGTCTCCTTTCCCTCTCTGTGGCTAGCGCTGCCCTACATTTTCTTCCAAGCAGACATTTTTGAAGCATTAAAAAATCCTGTCGCTTTCTATATTCTCCCCACCTAAATGAAAGTTTCCTGACCCGGACAAATTTCTGCAGAACTATTCGGAACAGAGAAAGCATAGCAAATCCCATCTTTTTTTAACTGGTATGGAAATCACAAGGCGGTGTAATAATATTTCCATGGGTTAGCACGAAATAGGTGGGGTTAAAAGTGTAGCAAGGCAATGTGTATACAAGGTTGCTGCAACCAGCAGGATGAATAATGACATTTTATTATTATATGAAGTGTACCGTCTTTCTATCCTCTATTCATTTTAAATATTATGGCTTCACTTTACTCTTGGGTAGTGTGTGACGCTTGAAATATAAACGAGCAGAGGAGAGAGTAGAAAAAGGAGAAAGACACTGGTACATTGGAGAAGCTAAGGTAGAACAAAGGTTAACTTAATGCATATTGTTTCTCCTGTAACTTTAAGATGCTCTACGTGATGTGATCTCTCTCCTTATGCTGCTTCTCTCTGTCTTGGCTGACGTTCCACTTCCAAAAAACTTGTTTCAACAGCAGCCTTTGTTAAACTCGATATCTTTTCTCTCTCAAGCTTTTTAAAAAAGCGGACTTACCTAGTCTCGTTTTCTTACTTAAGTTTACCCTGCTGTTCTTCTCATATTAAGATACAGAGAAGGAAGCAAAAATAAATGCAACTGATGTCTTGGGAATGTGAAGTTTCTTTGAATGAGAACGAGTTTTTCTTCTTCTTTCCTTCTCCTTTTTTCAAGTGTTTGCCTTGCTTTTGCTCACTACACGTTTCACTACTAGCGTATAGTAGAAGTGAGCTGACTTTTTCATTGGATATTATGATGCTCTAGTTGATATTCCCATTTTCCCAGTTGAAAAGTAATGGAATCAAGGAAAGGAGAGTGAAATTCCCACTGAGCTAATCGGATTCCTATCTGTTGGAGGATAAAAAATAATGTGAAGAAGGAGAAAAGCATTGTGAAGTGAAAGTAGGGAAAGTTTAAAAAGGAATTTCTAATTTTCACCGCGTGCTACTCCTCAATTTTCATTTCATTTATCATAAATAAAGAAGATATCAACGAAACCTATTTTGTTTGTTTTGCAGTCTACAGAGAAAGAAAGTGAGAAAGGAGTGGGACTATACACTCGACTGGTTTATTTAGTTGAAGAGTGAGCGAGCAAGTATTTTAGTGGAAATTGAAATGATACAAAAGGCAAATGTATACATTAAGAGAAAGTAAATTGTGAGTGATAAGATGACGATGATGGTGGCACTACAACGTGAAGTGGTTATTTTTGTCGTGATATGACATAATGATTATGGGTTCCAATTCAATAAATTAAAAGCAATTAAAACTTTAATACATTGTATGACGTGATCTTGTCTCACGACGACGGCGTTTAATGGAATGAAAGTTTGAAAAACTTTCTCATGTCATGTTTCTTTTTAAAAGGCACGATGGTGTTGGCAAAATGAATGAAACGAATGAAACATACTAACATTATAAATAAAACTCTCACATAATTTGACAATTTAAATTTTCTATAATTTAACTTGTTTTCCTGACTTTGCTATATAAAACATTCATAAATGCCTGTATCATTAAAACTTTCTTTTTAAAATGTTTAAACGTATAATCAACTAAAAAATGTGCTACATTGCATTTTACTACATTTTATGCAAAGAAATACCATTCACGAGCTTTTAGAAGGATTACTAACTGCAAAAGCTGAACGGAATAGTAAAAATGCCATAAAGCAAATAAACAATCATGCTTCCGCTCCACTGCAAATTAAACGTCAAATCACTCCCCATTTTTTCCCTGCCATCACGTATTGGCACATATAATGCTCTACTTTCTTGCATGAAATTACTCTCCTATATGCGGATATACTCTAAAAGAAAAATCGTTCTAGTTTTCCACAGCTTTTAAAATCGCACCAAAATAGCAAAAATTGCTGCATTTCGTGTTGTATATATTCTTCTCTAATTTTTGATTTAAAACTATTCCATTTCCTACTTTTCTTTTTGCAAGAATTCTTTTTTTTATAAAACTTTTGAAAAATATTCCCGTATTTTTTCTGTATGAATAAAAATCTTGGAAAATGGCTGCATTTTTTATATAAAACAAATAAAATGTCACATATAATGCTCTACTTTCTTGCATGAAATTACTCTCCTATATGCGGATATACTCTAAAAGAAAAATCGTTCTAGTTTTCCACAGCTTTTAAAATCGCACCAAAATAGCGAAAATTGCTGCATTTCGTGTTGTATATATTCTTCTCTAATTTTTTGATTTAAAACTATTCCATTTCCTACTTTCCTTTTTGCAAGAATTCTTTTTTATAAAACTTTTGAAAAATATTCTCGTATTTTTTCTGTATGAATAAAAATCTTGGAAAATGGCTGCATTTTTATATAAAACAAATAAAATGTGAATTATACTATTATATATAGCCATGGTAGAGTTTATGAACAAGTTTAGAAAATGGGCCACTTAAGTGGACCCTCTACTATTTCTTCTTCTCCCCTAAAACCCATCACTAACCATAAGGTTTGGCTTTTGTTATATGGTTTTTCTAAAAAAGGGCTGGCTACAGCAACTGTTCTTGAGCTATATGATGCAATGGTGGCTGTTAGTACCAAGAAGAATTGCTGTTACAATTCCTGAAACTGACTGACTGTCTATAATAATATATAAAAAGAGGAAGTTGTCGGAGAATATAGTTTGTTGGACTTCATCTAAAAGCGTTTGGCACTGAAGCAAAAGCCATGTAATAAAATCAAAGGAATGAAAAGATTGTAAACTATTTTAAAAAGAGAGATCTCTTTTTCTTCTCTATTCCAACTACGTTTTTTGCGTAGTTAGTATTAGTCTGAAGAAAAGTTATAGGTCTCTGGAGAGGTGGAGTTTTTAGGCAGACGATTTTTAATCCAATACGTACTTTGAATTGAATATGTCGCTGCCACTGAGTGGAGGACGATGATGATGATACTGCTGCGTTTAACTTTTTTTTAACTTGCCAGGGAATAGAATATAAAGCAAGTCGCTCTTCTGGAACAGCTTTCTTTCTTTTTCATTATAATATGGCGCACGTACCTATTCACGCATAGTATAGGTGCCATTAAGTTGGCAGAAATGGGTGCATACAAATTAAAATGAATGTATAAAAATATCTTTTAGAGTGAAAAAGCTAGAAAAAGATTCAATTCAATATGTACACATGTGATATTGAGAGAAGACGGATCATTTGATGATGAGGACGCATTTGTTGTCAAGAGTCAAATATCTGGAAGCAATGTATTCCCTGTGCTATCAATGACAGTGCAAACTTTAGATAAGGAAAAATGTTTGAATGTTTGCAAAAAATAGTTTTCCACTGTTTTAAAAAGGCATTTAAAGAAATCAGATAAGTTTGAGAACGTTTATATAGATGACCAGAGAAAAAACAAAAAAATGAAAAAGTCAAAGGGAAAATAATGAAATGAAGGGAGATAGGAGAAAGAGAACATTAAACTATCTAAAGTGAACAATCGTGGATTCCACTTACCTCCATTAACGTCCCTGTCTGCTTGCGACGACGCCGCATCCATCGGGAAAATTTCATTAGAGGTGATAACTGATGCCATACTGGGTGAAAGGAGACACAGACTTAAAGCAATTACATAGATAAAATCTTTTCCATATAAAAGTTTATAACTTTTAGAGATCTGATGATGATGACTGCTGCTGTTGATGTTGATACTACTCGTTTTCCTCCTCTTTGGGTTTCCCTTTCCATCAGTCCTCGTTTCTGTCAATTTCATTTGTAATGGCTTCACTACTGAAGGAAGACTAGAGTGATGGCTGACATAGTATTTGGAATGCTGCTCACAACTCCACCATAAATTTAATGTTTTGCGGGAAACAAAAGATAGTAACGCTTTGAAATTTTCAGGAAATTGTAAAACTGTCTTCATAAAACTGACCAAAAGCCAACTGAGCAATACCAAGAGTAAAAGTTTTAATTGATGTATAAAAGACAAAGAAGATGAGGAAGTTGACGGATAAGACGGAACACCAAGTTTTGGCTTCAACCGCAGCGGATATTGCATGCACGGCGGCGGCGGCAGGGGCACTGAGGAAATGATTGGGGATGAGCACTCCACCACAGAACTCAATGAAGAAGAGCAAAAGGTAAATTTCTGCAAATTTTCTTCACAAGTAAAACAGGAGGAGGGGGAAACCGCTGTTAAAGAGAATAAAGACGGTTGTGGCGGTGGCGGTGCCACTGATGAAGATGATGATACTATTGCTGCTTCTTTTGCTTTTAAAGAACTTATTAAAATTGGGGGTAAAATGGAAACAGTCATTAGTGTCTTTGACAAGTTGTTTGAAGTTGGTTGTAGTAGATTACGTGCGAGGCTAAGCCCACTGTAATAAATACTATAATGATAATCTCTCCTATAATAACGTGGCGGCGATGAACAGACTACTACTACACTTGGATGACACAGACTTGAAGTCCCTTCTCGAGTATTCTTAATGTATGTACTACTACTTGTTCTTGTACTACTTCTAGATGAAGAGAAATCAGTAAAACAGTCACAGCAGCATGAACCAGTAATAAAACATTGTTTCCCCTCTTCTACCTTTTCCGCGGTGATAGTTGCCGCTTTTAACAGCATCATCACCAGAACAAGTGAATGTTCAGATTTTATTTTGTACTTATCAAGAGTAGAAGTAGTAGCGGGAGGGGAGCTACTAATGGAAGTGGTGAAGGTAGTGTTTGGAATGGAATATTGGTGATAATAATGATGATGATGCCTCCTCTCATCCTCCTCCTCATCTACAAAATCGCTACATACATATTCATTCAGAGATTCTTTGAAAATGAGCTCTTCAGGTTTTGTCAATAATCTAAGAAGATCTAGAAAGTGGTACATTGTAGGAGCAGTAAAAATATTTCTATCCCATGTAAGTGTGGAGGTATGTCGATGATCTAACAGAAACAGAAGCTTTACATTACAAGTTATGGCGGAAGCGGTGGTGGTGGCGGTTGTGTTGCCCACGGTGATGATGATGTTGGCTGCAATAGCAGAAGCAGCTTCTTCAAAGCCATCATCAGATTCAGAAGAATGAACATTTCTAGAATAGGAGAATATGCATTGAACTACTTTCTTTTGGATTCCATGGTCTTTCTTCTTTGTCACCTTTCTTCTCTCCAACACTTTATCTTTTTCTGTGGACATTTTCCGCGATAAAAGAATGAAGAAGGATAGTAAAAATGTGGAACAAGGAGGGGTAATAGAAGAGAAATCGGCAAAATGGTCTTTCTTCTTTTGGTGATTTTGATTGTGTCGTTGTTTCTCAGGTTTTTTATTACAGGAGGAAGAAATAGTAGTAACAGAAGTGATGTTCCTGGTAGCGGTATTATGAAGCAAAAGTGATAACATCAGTTTCTTACTGCTTCTGCTCATGCGACTATATTTAGAGTGAAATCGGTGCTTGAATTTTGACTTCCGTCTGCGTTTGAAATCTCTTCTATGGGGAGACATTAAGTAATACAGCTCGTTCTGCGTCCTCCTATCTCTGTTGTTGTCAACTTATATGGGCTTAGCTTTGGAATCCTTGGGATGGCTTGCTGTTCTCGCACTCTCTCAACTGAAGAAAACTTGAGGAAATGCTGATGCTGTTTTCTCTCTCACACAAACGGCTACAACCACTTCTTTTTTCTTTCTTTCTCCACCGTTTGAAATATTAGAGAGCGTAAAAAACGTAAAGTGCTGCTGCTCCTCTCTAGAGCTGTTGCTGCCCTTAACAAACAACGTTTTGGGATAAAAGCCTCTCTTTTTCTGTCTTTCTGGAACCGTTTTTCGTGACTTGTACTTGAGACAGTTTATTTTTAAAAGGATAATAGCAAAGTACTTGGCCTGTTAGGCCTGAGACTAGTATTTATTACAGGGACAATGTGTTGGCTTGTTGAATAATCTCCGGGATCGTTGGGAAATTCAGAACTTCTCTCTTTTTTTCTCCCACTGCTTTATTAAACGCTCATCGTATGTCTCCGGTTAAGACATATTCATGGACATGAAATAAAGTATAAGTTTGTTTTTGTCCTATTAGCCCTCTCACTCTTTCTTTTCTTTCTTATATTCCTCCCTCTTTCAATGCAATCGATCACTTTTCAAAAAAATAAGTTATAACATTCACTTTCACTCCAGTTTTGCAATTGATAACATCGTCAAGTAGAGGATTTCTCATTTACTCGGGGAAACGTCCTGCTGCAACAGAAGTAACAGAAGCGCTTGTATGTCTAAAAAACAGAAAAGAAACCGTATTATATTCTATTACATTTATATACGAATTCTCTGAAAAAATTTAAACCTCTTTCCCTTGAAGTTGAGAAAAAGAAGAGAAAATAAAGGCACTTTGCTAGAATCTTACACTCTTTTGTAACATTCCATCCCAGTTGACAATAATATGTGATTCCAGAACTTTTTTGTTTGTTTTCCAAGTATCCCTTTTCTCTTTTTATATTGTTTGGCAAGGACTAACGTTTAATAGTTCTTGCAAAAAAAGATACTTTTCTTTCTACTTCTGGAAAACGAATGGGAGCTGAGGAAAAGCAGATGAAAGGTAAATAGGTACTTATAATACTTGCTTAAAACAATTTTTAGTAGAAACAGAGAGAGATCTTAAAGACTTTGTCATGGCCTATTACCTAGGACCAATGTTTTGGAGGTATTAAACTTAAGCGCCAGATACATTTCAGCACGAGAAAAAAGTAGAAACCTCATTTAGGTAACAACAACAAGGAAATACAATTGTTGTTGGTACGCATAGTAGCTTCCTGTCTTTTAATGACGGTGATGTAAATTGCCCTTAAAATACAAAAAGAATACATGCGATGTCAGGTAAAGTGGGATTCTCTTTCTTTCAAGTACGCTGTCGTTTTATAAGTGGACACAAATGTTTTTTAAAATTAGTGATAATTTTTCATTTCCTACTTTTCCACATTTTCCTGTGCTAAATCGTCCTCTAAATGA
>JAANSO010001813.1:0-15419 GCA_036507315.1 Lepidocyrtus fimetarius | reverse complement strand
AGAGAGGGTCACCCATCCTGCATTTTCAGCAAAGGCCGTTGCTTAACTTAGTGATCTTACGAGAACTGTCAAGTACGTACCAAGCTGGCTAGAAATTAGAAACCGTCTGTACTACATTGCCCCAATGCAAAAATTAAAAATAGAGAGAAGTGACAAAAGTTTATCTGCAAAAGTAATAAACTTCAAATTTTGTTTAAATTGTGGTGAAACAAAGCACGTTTTGCTAGTACTAAATGAAATGAATCCTGGAGTGGAAAATAAAGACATTGTACTGAATTTGGAACCACTAAAAACTTTCTTCAATTTGGAAACGTTTTGCAAGAAAGATACCGCATCGAATCTTGATAGAATAAAATCTCTGGTTAAATTTCACAAAACACCACAGATTAATAAATATTCACAAGTTGCACGTTCCAATGAATTAGCTGAGTTTGCTGTGAACAAAATATGGACAGAAATTTGGAATAACTACACTTATTTTCATATAATACCTACTGGAGCATGCCAAAATGGAGTTATATTACGGGAAAACGTTCAAATTGATTTGGAATCTGAATTCATGACTTTCGATTCATCCATGGAAAGCGAAGAAAAGCACAATAGAGAACTTCAAAGTCCACTTTTCCTATGGCACAAATCAAGTGGACTTCGATTGCTAATATGCGGATTCCGATATAGAAAAGCTCTGCTTTTTAAAGAACTTGTTAGCATCTACGAGCTCCCAGTCTGGGGTTTCTTATTCCTGTTTCTATGCTTAATTAGTAAAACTTGGAATATTCTGGATGTAAAAATCAAAACCAAAACGGTTCAAAGAAGGATCTTTTGCTTATTCAAGGTTCTTCTTGAACAAGGCGATCCATTTCCCGCGGAAGCTCTTGCCAAACCTCCGTTACGAATAATGTTCGCCTTGTTTATGCTAATGGGTATTATTTTAAGCAACGAATATAAAAACTCGAATGTCTACAACATGATAACCCCAATTGAGTCGGAACGGTACAAAACGTTGGAGCAGTTGATTGGGGACAACATTCCTATTCATGTCAGAGGTGATGTTTGGACTAACTCGTATTACACTATAATGGAAACCTTCAAATTTCACATGGATTTTCCTCAAAAACCTGATAAATTAAACCCCGAGGTACCAATAGAGCACGCAGTGAAATTCATGGACGAAAGTTTCCATATTGTTTCTTCAATTGGCCAAGTAAAGTGGTACGGATTAGTAAATTCAAAGCAGCTTTATGAGGTTAAAGAAGTTGTTCAACAAGAAGATCTGCTTTATAATCACAGCGGCTTATATAATCCTGCAAAAATCCTTCCGCTAGCTGCACATCGCTACCAAACAGAAAATCCTGATTGGAGTAGAGAAATGAAAAAGAGATGGGATCAGTTAAAAGCAAACGCAGTGTTTTCTCATATGTATAGGGAAATAGAAGAGAAAACACTTTTTACGGCGTTTTCCTCATGCAATAGCTCGTCTGCTTTGGCAATACCTTCTTCACTTGCGCATGATTTTGTTAAAAAGTTGGCAGACAAAAGAGCAAATATTGTAGGGAAAATGCATTATTATATTACCGGTTTGGTTTTTAATTTTGACGGGTTATTACAGCCGAATATTATTCAAAGAATTGCTTGGTTTAAAGAGTCTGGAATACTGGAATGGTGGCCAAACATGGTTGAAGCTTTTATTAAATACGAGCAAGCTAATTTTACCAATGGTTTACAAGCGTCAGCAGAACAAGATGAGAATACAGACGGAAAGCCAGAAAGTGCGTCGCTTGACGGAAATATTGTCGTTATTTTTGTTTTGTTACTTGTCGGGCTTTTAGTTTGTGTATTTGTCTTTGTAATTGAGATTTCAAACTAAATGTACTAAAAACTAACTAAAAGTATGCTTTACACAATTAAAAAACGAATACCGGTAAATATTTATTTAAATATTCACAAAATCAAAATAAATAGAAAAATCAATAAATTATTTTATCTTTTTAGTTAATTTCCTTGCTTTCCAAAAGTTCGTGGCTCTACGACGATTTAATTTTAGTCTGGTTTAAATCCCTTTCACTTGTGGTTTCACGACTGAAGCTTTATGATAAAATAAGTAATCAGCAGTCCGCCCACCTAATTAAAAACAAAAGCGGGTGTCAGACCAGTATAATATCTAAAATTTAAAAAACCGTACCGTTCCAAGCGTAGAATAGCTTATCGTAAAAACCCCCGCGGCACTTATTCCCACTCGTTTTGCAGCAAGGTCTTGAAATACTATCGCAAGCTTGTTCGGGTCAACCTTCGGGCCTCTACATTCCTCACACAGCCACGTTTCAAACCAATCCATCTAAATATTTATAACAATATGTAAATTCCAGTAAATAAATATTATCGTACCTTTGTTTTACCTTTCTGACAATCTCCGCCGAAAAAATCAAAACACAAAAAGTCAAAATGAAATAAGAGGATAAATAAAAATTCCTAAAACCATCTGTTGATAGTAGCAATCGGCCAAAACGGTCGCCGTATGTAAAAACAACGAATAAAAAATAATGAACAAGCGCGTCCCCAATTGCCCTTCTCAACAAAATAGACAAATTCTTAAGAGAATTAAATTGCTTGAAAGCAAAATTAAACTCTGACGTCAAACCCAGTCCGTCCTTTCCTTCCTTGTTATCTACATCTTCATTTCCGTAACAGTCTGATCTAATCACCTGTAATCTCTCATACATTGAGTCAGCAAATACCGTAACTGGAACCCAAAGACACCAATATATGAAGTAGAAAGTACGGCAAATGAACTCCTTTCATTAAATGATCCGCTAGTTTTGAAAAAAGGTAAACTACGACAATTAAATGATCACTTCCGGTGAAATCAGATATTTCCTTCATTGTTTGATTTCCTGGGTGGCTTTTTATAAAAAATAAAAAATGTGCTTTTTCAAGGTAACTTTTATACAAAAATGATGGAGACCAATCCCAGATGTCAATGATTTTGTAGCCAAAGCCAACAGCGAGAAGTTCTCTCAAGAAGACGAATACGAGCAAAAAAACCAGAAACGCTTTTGACTCAATCTGAAAAGAAAAAAAGGAATTTTAATTTTTCCTTCAGTGTTGTTGCATGTAAGCCTACCTTGAACGGTTTGTAATCCAATTTTAAACTTGAAGAAGTATCGCTCATAAAGTTAACTAGTTTTAAGTACAATTCTTTCTTTCTCCAAAATCCAATAAAAATAACAGCCCGCATCAGCGTACGGCTGGTATCAGCAAACATTGTCAGAAACAAGGCCGGGTTCTTCTTCTGTACCTTTTTGTACGAATCGAGTAAATTAAAAAGTGTTTTTAACAGTCCTAAAGTCACGTTAAATCCGCATAAAACCTACAAAGATTTAAAAAGATTATAAATTACTTAAATTAAACGTAAATAAAATCTTTAAAATAATTTAGTAACCTGTTGTGGTCGCCAGGAATGTATTTGATATCCACGGCTATCCAAATTAGATTTTTTAAATCGAAAAGGTGAAAGCAAGGAATAATAAAGGAAAAGGAATAGAACGTAAATAAAATTGGAATGATTAGAGTTTAATTGGGAATTTTCATGTTTAATATTGGTTTTCGTTCGGTTTGAAGGGTGTATGCTAAAAACAGACTCCATTTCACCTTTCATTCTTGAGCAAAAACGGGTCAAAACTGAACAGGAATGAAGAGACGGACACCTTTATGTCATTTTTTAAATAAAAGTTTCAGGTATATCCGTTTACGTAAAACCCATTATAATAATTATAAAGCTCCTCTAAAGCAAAACGGTAAAGAGAAAGAGACATCGGGATCGATTGATTTGAATTTAGTTAGACTGTTGAATTAATACTTATTTAAAATTACGTTTACAATAGAGTTTCTAATAAAATCTGTTTTTTATTCAAATACATTTATTGTTTAGCAAATGTTTTGAAATTGATTTTAATTAATGTTTTAGAATTATATTTGAATTGCAAACTCATTTTAACTGACTGCTCACGAGTTTCCTGTTCATTAGTCTTAGTTTAAAAATCAAAAGAAAGTGTTTTTTATTTTAATGCAAGCTAAAGTAAAAAATAAACACGTTCTAATAAGCTTTCCTAAAATAAGGTCATAAAGTTGTACATTTTAAAAGATATTACATTTCCCCTTTATGCCTAATAGATTCTCTCATCACATTCCTAGCTACCGAATAGTAATTTAGTAAGAAATTAAATGTAGTCGTATTTTGTTTTATAATCATAGCTTGCTTAGTACAGATTTGAAACAAACCAACACAAGTACCCAAGGGAAATTACTTATTTTGAGGTTTTTACATAAATGAATTTGACAGGTTCTTCTATCTTCAAGAAAGTAATAATCTCGGGATTTAGGATTTTAAACATGAAAAAGGGAAAAAATCCAAAGTTGAATAGGATTATGTAAAGTTTGATTTTTAAGGAAGCAATTCATACCACAAATAAGTCCTTTAAGCTTTGCTATTGTTGTGTTGATTTGGAGGATTAGGCATTTAAAATAAATCTCAAGCTAACTAATACGTAAACAAGGATTCACAAAAATAAAAGAGAAGGATGATACTGCAGTTTTAAAAAGGAGAAAAAAGTTCTTGATACTTGCGTGTAGTTCGCCTTACTTTCAGTCACGTATGCCTTTCAGTTATCGGTGTTCGGTAAATTGTCTGAATTTTAGTTGTCCGAATACAAATTGTCTGAAAAAAAATTGTCTGAAAACATACAAAACGGTAAATTGTCTTAATGACACTTTATCTTAATTTTTTGTCTTAAAAAGGCAAATTGTGCGAAAAATTATTGCCTGAAAATATTTTGTCTTAATTTAAATTTTAATACAAATGGACCTGGGACTAGGACAAATATGAGTGACTACAGCTAATTATTTCATATAAAGACGTAATTGCTGGTTATGTTCATTAAATGTAACTGTTATCTGTTGAAGTTTTTCTAGAAGTGAACGTTTTATAAGGATGTTTATGTGTATGGTTAGGTTAGGTTAGGTTTGGTTTGAAATCGTTCAACACTATAATAAAACGTTATGAAAACCAGTTTGTTAAAAATCCTGAAATAATTTAAGATAAATTGTTTTCAGACAATTTGCTTTCGTACAAAATACCATTCAGATAAAAAAATTCAGACAAACAATTTTTAAGATAAAACCCAAATTTTCATTAAGACAAAATGGTTTCCGACAAAATGCATTCAGATAACGTGTTTTAAGACAGTTTACCTAGAATCGTTTTTAATATTATTCAAGTAGGTAGACTAGTTGTGCATTCTATTCCCCTAAATAAGTTCTTAATCCTCAGGTGTACTATAAGTGTAGTTGTTTGTTCTAGGCTTAACTTTCCAGTACCTCAAGTGCACGTAAATCTTATAAATGTTTGTTGATATTAATGTAATACTCATTACACTGTTTTAAAATGCATACTTTCCCATGTACACATTTACAAGCGCCTTTGAGTTAGTTAGTCAATCACAAAATTAAAATCAGCTCGTCGAGTCAGTTTATTTAGTGTTTGTCTCTTGTTCAAACAAGATCTTCGTCAATCAAATCCACAAAAGAGTTCAATAACTTACATGAGACGTCATTAAAGTTTTGAAAGTAAATCAACTCAATTTGTTTTGTTTTAACATTTAAATTGTAGATAAACTTGTGACAATACTTACCTTTTAAATTTGTAGTTGACCAGGCTTTATTTTAATTTCTAGCAGCGAGTTAAATTATCATTTGGATAACGTGAACATCCTTAAAAGATAACTTTCAAAATTAAAATTCTGAATTAATAATTTCCAAAAATGCCTTGGACCGAAGCAAAAGGGAAAGAACTAGTTGAATGTAAAACATGCAAAGCACAAGTGGAAAGAAGGTGCTACCGCAATCATGTTCTTAATCACGGTGAGCCACGTTTTCCCTGTGATATTTGCAAAACGCACAAAGCCCATACAAAAACCAAACTACGCCGTCATCAGTACACCATTCACAATATTGGTCCAAAATCCAAATATGATTGCATATTTTGCAAAAAGAGAGCAGCAGACGGGAATGAATTGGAAATTCATTTACGAAGTCATTTACGAGAACGACCCTACCTTTGCAAAATCTGCCCCGCAGAATTCAGTAGTTTACAGGGATTTAAGTTCAACGAGAGCGCTCATAAAGTTCCAAAACGAACACCACAGTTTGGGTGCGATTTTTGCCCGAAGATATTTCGGGAAATACACTGCTTAAAAACACATTTGCGAACGCACGCAGAAAGGAAGCACTATAAGTGCGATATTTGCCCCAAAGAATTCATAACGTCGGGAGGACTTCGTACTCATTTAAAATCTCATTCGCAGAAGGAACCATATCTTTGTGGATTTTGCGATAAAACATTCAAGTATAAGTCTTCATTAGAAAGACACATTCTAGACCATACTGGAGAAAGATTTTTTCCTTGCAAATTTTGCGATAAAAAGTTTAAGGGGCTGACAGATTTGACAAATCATGTTAAATGGACTCATTCTGGGAGAAAAGACTTATTAAAATGCCAAACTTGCGATAAAGAATTCAGGGAGAAACGTGCTTTAAATCGCCATGTCCTCCAAGTTCATACCAAAGAGAGACCCTTTCTTTGCACAACTTGTGGAAAAGGATTTGCTTCCAAGGAATATCTTAGATTACACCTGAAAACTCATTTTGGGGAAAGACGATACTCCTGTAAGGAATGCGCAAAGAAATTTTTAACGGCTACGTGCCTCACAATTCATATGAGGACTCATACTGGGGAAAAGCCTTATTCATGTCCAATATGTTCAAAATCATTTGCACAAAAAGGTAATCTTAAAGAACATTTGAAAGTACACCAACAATAAACCTTAATTTCAAGAATTTTAATTATTTAATTTTTATACAGAAATCTTTAGTCTTTAGGAATCCCAATATCAAATTTTATAGTTAAGATAACACTAGAATAATCTTTGAAATATTTTTGTTCTTTTTTTAAACAAGAATTCAAAAGAAATTTTGAATTCTTTTGACTTTCGAATGACAAGACTTTTACAATTATCTACTTTATGACATTAGTGTAGAACTTAATGAGAGTACCTCGATAGGTTGTCGGTCAATATTGTTTTATAAACCAGCAGTTTTTCTTCTTCAAGTAATGATTGTTAAGAGTTAAAAATGCAATAAATATACAGGCAGAATAACCAAAAAATAAAGAAAATATCTATTTCAGTGCAAACAATTGTAACTATTTTATGAAATGAAAATCCATTCGCAGAGATTTTAAAATGTTTAGTTAAATGACAATCCTCTTAAGGTACAAATCCATTCTTGTGGTATTCCATACAAAAGCAAATAAAAAAACTCTTTGTTTGTAAACTAGACTGCTTTACAATACAAACGATAAAAAATCCAGGATTTGACTTTAGCTTATACTCAGGTTTAAAATAAAATACTTCAAGCTAATGCATTCAGTGAAAAATATTCCTACCCGACGTTTTCCTTTATGAAGGGAATTTACAAGAATGCCTGTAATTTGTGCAAGACCCTTTTCCCAACTTGTAATCCTTTTCCATATTTATTCATGAAACACTGAGAAAACCCAACAATGCTGCCGATGCCTACGTGACATTAAAATAAAGCACTTTACCAGCAGCATGGAATTTGAAGTTTCTCTAACACAAGGTGAAAAAGTGTTGCTTACAATTTGCCTAAGGAGTTAACTCTTTTTAAATTCTTTCAAGAAAGGAGTTGAAAAAATTGTCAGAATTTAAAATTTATCTGCAAAACACTTTACATGGTCAAGCAAGTTAAATTGTCTCATTGATAAGTATGAATATCAAGTGCAACAACTCCACGAGAGTAAGTGACCTTCCAGAGGTTGATAGTGAAAATGAAATTGAGGAAGATTTGGTGAATAAGCGAGATAAAAATTTCGTTGTGGATTGGGAAAGTGAAGAAGGAGATGAATTTCATGATGCAATGGAAGAAGAAGTTTTCCTATTCAATTCCCTCCCAATCGTTTTCTTCACTCATGTCCAGCTTGTAGAAATATTAGGGCTTTTATACCCCTTTAAAGATTTTAAACTCAACTTGTTCAACAGAATATGTTTGGTAAGCGTGAGCTTAAAATTATTTAATTAGTGAAATTTACTTGACCTGAATATTTACTAAGAAATATTTTTTGTTTTTGCAGTTACTTATTCATTTTGGGTGGATAGGATGGCCGATGGTTTTGGTAATTGCAAGAATGCAGCTCTTTAGAGCCAGCAAGTTTGTTCATTTTGTATACGCAGGATATTACATATTGTTTACTGTAATTCTTCTGCACTTCGTTTGGATTTCATCTGGAAAGAAATTCAAAAAGATGATAGCAAAAATTAAATATTTGACGAAAAATATAAATAGTACCGTATCTCCACGAAGTTATGTAAGGGACCAAATCTATGCAGATTTTTTAAAAAAATTATAAAAAAACTTATGAAAAACTAAACTTTTTAAATAGGTTACCCAAATTGTAGTCGGAGCGATGGTTGCGGTCGTTGTCATGACAGCGATAGCATTCGTCGTTTTTTCTTCAGGAACGGACTTGCTTTTTAACAATTTTTGTCTCTGGTGTGAGCTAATGATAGAATCCAAATCCGATTACTTAATAGACATTAATGGAAACAAATGGAAGGATGTCATAGAGCAGGGAAAGGTTCTAGAATTCTCTGTTGGTGATGGGTTTATACTTCATCGGATAGTTTTGGCAGTTATTGCCACCGCAGTGGAAACCTACGGGCTTGTTTTTTATATGCTGCTGCAAGGAATACCCATCTTTGCATTAATAATGCTAAAAGATCTATCACGGAGCTTTATTGCTTATTTAAACAAAGTCAAAGTACTGAATTGGTCCACGTTGGAGAAGCTTTGGTACAACTACAAAATTCTGTTGAATATTTCAAAGGAGCTAACATCTTGCCTGGATTATTTACTCTTTTGGATGGAAGTTGAAAGTTTATTGCTTCTTTGCAACTTTTTGGCAGATATTTTTAGCCCAACCGGATACATTTTTTCTTTTGGACAAACTTTATTATCCCTAAAAGCTTGCTTGACTTTGTATTTATCTCTGGCATCAAATACGGCGGTATGTTTCAAATACCTAAATTATTTAAAAGCAAAATTGTTTAATTAAATCATTTTTATTTGTCTAGAGAAATATGTTATTGGAAGCAATTGATAAACATCAATCTGGACTAGGACAGTCAGAAGAAGAGAAAATAATTTCCCAACGAATTAACAATATAAGACCAAGATTAAGGAAAAGCAACGTTGGAATTTCATTAAAAATATTTCTTGAATGACTACAGCAGCACGGTTTGTAGCTCATGATTTTTAGTTTTTGTTTAGTTTTAATTATTCACACGATTTTTCATTTATGTTCAATTATTACGTATCAGAAAATTCTTTGTATTTGGTGTACTTTTCACAAATGATTCTCAAACTAATCTAGACTTTTACTTTAACTTTGATTTTTATTACAGAATTTTTGACAATGAATAATTGCAAACTTTTAGAAGTGCCAATTTTAATATGACTCAATAAAAACTAAAAGTATTTTTCTACATGTTTCGTAAAAAAATTAATTCATTTGAAATGAGCTGATAGGCTAAATCTATCGGGCATCCATAACAAATATAAATGCTAAACTTTGGTAATTAAAATCTTAAACACCAATCCTACTATACATTTGAGTATCGTGATCGTAATAAAAAGCATTTACATTGTTAAAGTTTTATCTGTTTGTTGTAAAAGGGAAAAAATGCAGACACGGCTAGGTTTTACGTAGCACAATAAAATTGAATTATTTCCGACGTCAATCTCGTGATTAACAGATGTCTGTCATTCCTTTGGTTCAAATATATTTAATCAATCTTGAGAACAACTTGTGATTTGCGCACTGCAAGACAGAAGAGAAAAAGCCAGGCAGTATTTAAGGGAAGAAATCAAAATTTCCTTCCCCGTTTGAAAATAAATTTGTTACAAAATATTTGTGCAGACAAATGAAATTTACGTTGCTTCTGGTAGTTCTAACAATTACCGTTAGTTTTAATCACTCACTTGATATCGATGATTACATAGATTGCAAAAACAAATGCTCCAGAGAAGATAAGCAGGATTTATTTGTTTGTACCAATGAAAGAAACTTTCTCAACCGTTGCGAGTACAACTGCCAGGGTAAGTGTTTAGAAAGAGCTTTTAATTAACATTTTTGTATTGATTTGTACTTTAGTAGAGGGTAAGCCTGAGGAAGCAATAGAATGCAAAAAAGGCTCTTTTGAAGATTGTTGGAACAATGCGTGCACAAACGAGGAAAGAGCCAACGAGGATAAGGTTTGCACGCAGGATTTTAAAGAATCGGCAATAGGAAGGTGCGCTTTGAAGTGTCATTTAAAAGCAAACAAAGGTACAGGTTGGGATACGTTACTTATTTGGAATTAACAAAAAATATATTTAACCATTTATTTTTCTTGCAGATGCTGAAATTGTACCTTGTTAGGATTAAGGAAAATCGCGGCATATTTGTAAAAGAAAATCTAAAATTTGTGTTGAAATTTTAAGCATTTTATCTATTTTTATGGTTTTAATGTCATTGATATTAATATTGGATGAAAATTTCGAAACCTTTTTTATTAATGCAATTATTCCGTTTTATAATGACCAAATGACCATGTAAATATCATAGAGCCTGATATGCATTGAATATTTTATATCTCTGATAATGAGATTTTTACTGATTAATTACTCACTAAATCGCTGCAGGTTAAATTGCATTTTTGAAGTAAATTTGATGAAAAAGTCCAAAACCATTTGGAAGTTTTTTACAATTTGTATTTTTTGAATATTCTGATCAATACTTCCATCAAAAAAATATCTTTATTTATTTTTAAAGGCAATTTAGCCAGAGGACTTGACGAGTGTATACTTAATTAAAAATGTAGTACGATAAAATACATTATGCAAATTTATTTTAAACTAAGAATTACTTAATCTAACAAGAGTTTCCTATTGATTTGTAATATTTTTATAAAAATAACAAAATTTTACAAACATTTCAGCTACAGATGAATACGTTTTAAATGGAGTCGGAGGCTATAAGGGTCCACAAATGTTCGAGGGCATTGCTTACAAGAATACGGCTTCTCACCAGTATGACGCATAATATGCAATCGCAAATGGGATTGAGATGACAAATAAATAACGGATAAATCAGAGTGTAGATCGTGATTAGCAGTGCTTTGCAAGTAAATTAAGTTAAACGAAGAGAGAGCAGAGGAGCAGAGTTTTCTGTACAAAATACTTTAATCGACTGTGTAGAATTCTGGCAGAGCCAGCCTATTTAAGGTACAAGAGTGAGTCGAATGGTTTCAACTCCATTAACATTAAAATACATATTTTACATATATCTAGGTACATAAAAAGGTAAAACAATAGAGAATTGAATGGGAGAAGAAAGGGTTGAAGAATAGAATGAAGGAACCTTTCTTCCTAAAAATAAGTCTAAAAATATTTAATCCTTTGTACATTGTCCTGAAGGGACATGAAGTACTTTTATATGTACACACGTAGCTAAACTATATTTTAAATAAACCTTTTTCTACGAAAAACGGAATGAATCATTAAACATTTTACAAAGAACAATAAATGTAAAAATCTTAACATTGGGGATTAAACTAAAATTAAATTAGAAAAGGGTAAAATACAAAATTGGGGAATTTTGTATTATTACTCATCACGAATTGTAAAATTTAAACATTGTCATAAATCCATTATTTAAAGTTAATGAATAATTAAAATGACGATGACGAAATCGGAGTTTCGTCATCACAACTTTAATTGTCAAAGTCACTTCAATCAATCAAATGGAAAAGGTTACAATCCCTAATTAAGTGAACGTTTTCCTTGTAATTATTATTTTTATTTCCTCCTCTTTTTTTTAAACAGTGAGCTTATCAGAGTTGATAAGAAAAGGAGTAGCACAATTCTAAGGGAGGTGTGACACTGGGCTCACAAATAGATAAGCGTTGATAAGAGGATAATTACGACCATTCTTATTACTCGTTCTGTAGATAATTTTGATAAATGAATACGAAGTGTTTACTCTCTGTCACGAATGAACATTTGTAATACAAGCTAGAGGAATGATTACTCATCTTTTAGTTCGTGAAAGGAGTAAAATTTGAATAATATTTAAAAAATAATTAACAAGTCAACAAAACGGACAAAAAGTAGTAAATTTTAGAGTTGAACAAAGTTCCCACTTGAAAACCAAGTACAACAATGAAAGCATTCGTAAGTTTGATTATTTCCGGTTTAGTTTGGCCTATTTGGAGTGGATGTTGCAATTGCAAATTAGAAAACGAGTTTTGTTTTGACAATGAAAGGTTGCCATTCACAATTCGGGATTTAAAAGTGGAAGGTAAAGTTAACTAAAATTTTAACTTTGAAGCAATGATTGAATAATGTTTTTCTGCAGGAATGGAGATAGAAGCCAAACTTGTTACTTTATCTTGGACAGCAGAAACCAGCAGAGAAGCTGATGAGGATTTGGACCCAACAAATTTCGTAATTTTTGCATCAACCGATCTTTCATTTTCAACCAACAATCTTGTCAGAGTGAATCAAAAAGCAAATGAAACTGAAGAAGGCTCTAATGAAGCATTAAATAAAGTAACTGTTAAAATCCCGGATGGACTTTGGAATGCCTCAATACTTCATTCAAAAGAAACTGAGGCTTTCCCACTTTTATTTTTCAGTGTACATTTTCAATTTTCTAATGGAAGTTTAAGCGAGCGCTCAAATATTGCCTCAACAGGGAAATTAGCAAAGGCATGGCAGGAAGTGGATTTTATCCTTTTTGACTACTACACGATTTGCTTGTATCTTTTATTCATTTCGTTTACTGTTGCAGCGATTGATTTATTTTGTAAAAATATGTTAAGACTGGTTTCACTGTGTTTTTAAAGCGAAAACTAATAAAATGAGTAATTTTCAAAGGATGATGACTTTAACAAAACTGTTTTCCTTTCAGTTGTGGCTAATCTTCGCGTTTGCTTTTCTCTCGAATTATCTAGTTTTGAAAGCAATCTCCTATAAACGCAGTTCAGCTTACTTTTGGCTTTTTTCCACAACAGTTGAGCAAGGAAATGACGGGCCGTTGTTTAAGAATAAAAGCAAACGCTGGTATTTACTATTAATCTGGCTGTATTTTGTCCTCCTTTTAAGAAATTTATACACATCGTCGATTTACTCTTACATTACTAAAGAAGAAGCCCCGAAATATCTTCCTTCTTCGTTTAGAAATTTGCTAAAAATTAATTTACCGGCACTTATGTCCTTTCGTACAATGTACAGTTCCACTACAGCAAATAACGAAGAGAGTGCAAGTGTGAAAATTCTATTGGAAAACTTGCGCCTGAAAGAAATTGCGTTTGATACTTCGCTTAGAACAGTGGGCTCTGCTCTTAAAAATTTCACTTCCGGTTTACACCTCTTTTCCGCAAAGTTTGCTCCATTTGTGTCTGGTGTTAGTTTTGAAGATGTGGAGATTAGCCTTGCAGAAGGAATTGCGATAATATACCATTCAAATCCTAATTCATTTAATCTTGATTACGAAGGGATGGGGGTCCTTCCGGATAGTTTCCTCTGTCCTGCCATAGCTTTAATGGGGGGACGAACCTTTTACCAAAACTACGAGCCAATTTCAATTGTCCAAGAAATATTTGGATTGTACTATGAAACCAACTCGTTTCAAGTTCGCCTTGAGCTCAATGTCCTAAATGGATTGATTTCGTCAGGAATCTTTGCGCAGATGAAGCACTTTTTTCTTATTTATTATTTTAAACGAACAATGGAACGGTTTATTTACTTTGACTTGACATATCCAAATTATATTGACAAAATAAGCTACCTCAAATCAAAACTCCCAAACATTCATGCAAACTTGTTTTCCATTGGGGACCATATAATAAAAGGGGAGCGCTCGGGAGACGACCGAGGAAATATAGATCTGGACTTGGGGCATCATTTTGAACGGAAATTTTCAATTTGGTGGAATGGCAAAAGGATGGAAACGTTTAAGGAAAATAATTTTAAGCCTGCAGACTTTTCTGATACAATCCCGATTTGGCTTTTGTTTTTAATTTTACTTTTATTCAGTACAGTTCAAATGTTGTTGGAACTATCAAGATTTGGTAATTTAATTAGGTAATTACTAAACGTTAAGGTTTTACAAAAAATTTCGTAACTGCGGTTCATGTTGCCCCGTTCTTTGATTTCTTTGAATTTCTTGTCGTAATGATTTCCTGAAAGTCGTTTTTTGCATTTTGTGGCGCACGAGATGTCCATTAGTGAGAAATTCCCTAGATTCGAACATTTTCATTGAGCCTTGTGCATTAAAACCTTTATAAGTGAAAGGTTGGTAAAGCTGTTGGAATAAGTCTGTGATTGTAGCTGTGGCTTAAACCACATAGTTTTTAGTTTTTTTGACCAAGCGGTTACAACGGTAGAAGTGACCGTTCTAAAATTGCAAAATATGGCATGTAGCAAATCATTCGAACGCAAAAGGAATATCGTCGTTTGCTCTTCAAAATGGGTCAAGTCACTTTTGAAAAGTCTTCGAAAAGGGTCAAGTCATTTTTGGTCAGTCTCGAAAAGGGGTCAAGCCGTTTGACTTGACCCCTTTTCGAGACTGACAAATAGATTATTTTGAAATATTTAGATTGTATCTTACAAACTATTTACTTGAATAACAAAAATATACAAATAATTGTAGAAACTTTATTAATTAATATGTTCATTTAAACTTTCTCCATTTTGTACAACTTCATTCTCAACCTGTTTCCTCATTTTCGCTCTTTTCTTCCCACTGCCCACGGATGAAGCTGCGTCTCTCTTCCTCCGGAAGTGATTGCTGGTGTCCATCTTCCTCGGAATGTCTTGCATCACCTCTCCATGCTTGTTATTCACGTGAATTCTGAGATTATGTCGGTGTGCATACGCCGCCCCGCATAACTGACACACAAAAGGCTTTTCATTCGTGTGAGTCCTCATGTGCTCCTCCAACTTGGTGTTTGTGAAACACTTTTTGCCACAAACTGTACATTGGAACTTCCAAGCTTCCGGGCCTTTATGCACGATTAAAATGTGCGAATCTAACCTCTCTTAGCTTGCAAATTTCTTTCCACAAGTTTCACACATCGAAGGGATCACCCCAGTTTTTCCCTTTCTTTCATGAGCCGCCAAGTGAGCACGCAAGGGACCGGTTCCAGTGATTGCCTTTCCACATTTTGGGCACACCTCCTCCTTTGATCCAATTATTTCATGAGTGTATTTAATGTGCGCGTTGAGCTCTTCCTGAAACTCAAATT
>JAANSO010001812.1:0-15422 GCA_036507315.1 Lepidocyrtus fimetarius | reverse complement strand
GATTTTTGGATGCGGATGGAAAGTTTATTAAGGCTCATGCAGAACACGTATTTGGATTTGGGTTTGGTAAGTGTTTGAGATTCTGTAATTTAACGATTGACGCGCGTGTAACGATTTACTTTTTCAATTAGGAAAGCGCCAATGCCTTGGAGAACCACTTGCACGAATTTCCGTATTTGATTTATTTACCGCCATCATGCAGCACTTCAAATTAGAAGTTCCTGAAGGTGAATCCCTTCCTACTATACAACCTATGGAAGGCTTTTCTGTTGCTCCATACCCATTTTCTGCTAAAGTTACAGTTAGATTTTAAACATGAAGTAGAATTATGCAATTTGGAAAAAAAAAATTTCATTAATTGGAAATAAATATAGTTTTGTAAAGTTTAAAAATTACAAAGTGGAAAACTAAAATATGTCTGCTTTATAAGCAAAAGTTATTCAAGTAACCAACGCAAGGCTTTTGATGAAAACGATTGCAACTTCATGTTTTGTTAAACTTTATAATTTCAGTCTTTGAATTTTATTTCAAAATTATACTGTTTGATAATATATTAAAAATAAATACACACTATATAATTTAAGGTTTAAAACAAGTCTTCCTTTTGTTTGAGTTCCAGCTGAAAAATAAATTAAGCGATTTTGATCCATTAATTGCTAATTGTATGATGAGCAGATTGTACTCAATCTTACCTCTTTCATAAACCTCCGAAACAACTTTGCATTATTTGCAGTTTGGCTTTTTCTTAAGTTTTGTCCAGTTTCCGCTTTCTTTGTTGACAAGAGTTTGTTATGCGTTTGTAAGCCCCAGTGAATAGAGTAGATAGGCGTCAATACTGTAAAATTCCAACCAGCGTATTTAGCCTCTTGAAACTGCATGTTTGAAATACAATATACAATTTGTACAAGTTATCATTTTTTATTACATACGCCATAAATCAATATTTACCTGCGTATTTCTAGTAAAACCATAACCGAGAAATCGCTCGTCGTATAATGGAATACTATCTGAGCTGACGTAGAAAGGTTCGTAAAGATAAGTCTGCGCTGGATTTATTGGATGGGATATTTTTACATCCTCTTCATCCAAGTTTGTAGTTGCCCAGCTAAAACATTGAATTTAATGTAATTAAATTTCCCAAATCATAAATTTTTATTAGTTTTTATACGAACAGATTATAATTTGTTGCGTTGTGTCCATTCGCGAATATCTTCCCGTGAAATTGGCGTGCTTCACCAGACTCAAAATAAGAAACAATTTCCCTCTTATTTGCAGGATATGGATTATTTTCATTCAATTCAAATGTTGGAATTACATAAGCACATCTAAAAATTAATAAAATTCTTGTAAATTTGCAATTTTAAACTCTTGATATAATCTCAAGTAAAATTACTTTTCACACGGAGTATCCTTTAAAGAATAAAAGAACTCTTGCAAATTTTCGGCCATTCCTAAACACGGAATTATATCGATGTCAACTGAATAAGTCCATTCTGTCTGGCAACCCTAAAACACAATTTTGGTAAGCATTATCTCAAAATTATGTCAGAGACCTTTGTCTAATTACAAAAATCTTACTTTACGAGCAATATTTCGCAAATGGTTTTGAGGATAAACTTCTTTCAGCTTTAACTTTTCTGCGCTCGTCACTGGGAAAGTTTCTTGAAGAAATTTCATATATTGCTTTACTTCCTTGCATGGACTCTGAAATTTTACTTGTTCAAATGTAAGTGTCGTGTTCCAAGTCCATTCGTTTATTGTATCTTCAGTTAGAAAAATCGCACCCACACTGGATGGAACGGCGATATGCAAGGACACTTGATCTTTAAACGAAGGGTAGCAGCGATCAAGATAATCCACGAATAAATTAAGAATAAGAAATTCCTCTTCACTTGTTATGTGAATAGCAACGCTTATTGATGCATCCCAATGAGCCAAAATACTTGGAAGCCAGTACATCCGGTCTAATGAGCTCTGCAAGTAACCCCAGAAAAATTTTATTCAACGACAATTCAAATGACTAAAAAGATATTTCTTTCACTTGCCTGTGTTGCCAGACAAATGTCGTAGTTATCCGATACGCTTTCCCATCCACTTTCATTCCACATAAAGTAATAGATTTCCAACTGAGATTGAAAAAATGAATGGTATTAAAAAATTAAGCAATTTCACATTTATTTCAATTTCTAAGCTTTTTTACTAGTCGTTTATTATCGTGTAATGCTCGTCCAATGGGAAACTCTAATTTGATAGAGTCTAACAAAGCCGTAGTTAGATCCAACTCTGCTGGAAATGGAAGATCCGGCTCAGGGATTTCTTTTTCTTCTTCCTCTTCCACTTTTTCCAAATATTCATTTTGCCCATTGTCACTGCTGTTATTCTCAGCAATCTGTATTGACTTTGTTGGAATTGACCTACTTTCTGAAATGAGATTAAAGTTTTCAACTTCACCTTCACCTTTCTGCTCAGATAACACCTCTTCTGGGGCTTGTTCAACACGAGACAAACTAATGGTAAAAATGAATACAGTAAAAACTATAAAAACTACCAACACCCCAAATAAACTATTACGAAAGCGGAAAGGCGATGCACCAACAAGTGATGCACTTTTTAATTCCTTCATCCTTAAAAATAGGAGTTACACAAGTAAGCTTAGTGCAACTTTGTGTGTTTCAACAATGAAAAGTTACTGATCATAGACAAATATTTAATTTTTGGTTTTCCATAATTAACAAGGCAAATGAAAATGCTGAACGCTATGAATCATGTAGAGTCTCACGCGGAATCAATGATGAATCGGTAATTGCAAAATTATGTATTTACATTACAAAACATGGCATATGCTATTATTACACGGGTATGAATTCACTTTTCCTTGGTAGAGTTTGAGTTATCAACATCTGTCATATTTATTAGTTTGATCCTACCGTAAAAAAGTTAACTATTCCAAATATTTAATTATCATTGAGCTGGTGTATGATATGCTTAGAGACATTGGATAAAATACATTAAATTTGCTTCGCAAATTCAAGGCGTTGATGGAAAGGTTGTATACTATTTTCATTGATAAGCATTTTAACTGATAAAGAAAATACAAATCCACATTGTATAAAATGGTTTATCTCGATTAATGGATCATTCAATCTTTTTACGTTTAACTTACACCTAGCTTCATTTTTGATTCAAGTATCGAATCTGTATAATAATGATGAGCAATTTGAGATGATGATGAGATTGTATAAGTCATCAAAATTATGGTTTTAATGCTAAATTAGCACATTCCACAACAATTAAAGCAGATTTTATAATTTTGCAAACTAATCATATAAAAATGCAATTTACAAATAGCAACTGCGTGTGTGTAGCATAGTGGGGAATAGTGAGACATGATTTTAATCTTTCCAAGGCCGGATTTTATGCAGTATGCCAAAACCAAAAAAGCTATGCCGTTTCGATCAGCTTGAGCAGATGCATTCCGAACAATAAAGGTACATTCAATAATAGAACATGAAGCCAACCAAATCAATTAAGATTTTGTGGAAAAATAATGCATCCATTTTATTATTCATTGACTGTTTGAGTTCATTCATTCGCATAAACTTTTTGCATTGTTGTTTATAAAAAATATTTTGCAAACATTTTACAAAAATCACAATGGAATTTTTCTGAAGATTAGAAATTCATTATTTTTCACTATATATGAAATGAAACTCAACAAAGAATCTTTCCCGTGATTCCTTTTATTATTTTGGTTTTCCAATAAGAATGATATTCCATGTCCATGTTTTCCTTAATAACGCTCGTGTTCAAACTCGTTGAAGACCCTTTCAATTTGTCGAATATTCTGAGGTGGGACCAAATCCGAGCTGTGAACATCTGTAAACCGCCAAGCCTCGAGGTGAAGTTCTTCAAGAATTTTTAAGCAGCAATGCTGAGAAAGCATGGATCCTTCAATTGCAACCTCCCTCAACTTTTTCAAATATTTAATCCCATTAAAACCAGTAAAGTCTGATAATAGCATGGTGATATCCACGCTGGTGCTGAGGTGGGAACATAATCCATCCATGATAATGAGGGATCGCAGTTCCGTCAAGTCTCTAATGGAAGGTGCCACGGTCAAAGTGATTGGATCTTCTTGATAATTATTTTCTGTCACAATTCTAAAATATTCTTCTTTTGGAATCCCAGTAAAAGCACTGTCGATATCTTTAACGCATCTGTGACTTAGGCTGAGAGTAACAAGCTTTGGCCATCCACTCCAAATCTGGGTTAGAGCTTCTCGTGAATAAACAACAATTTTCAATCTTGTCAAAAGCGGCATAATCTTTGTCATTCGGGCAATGTCTTTAGCAAGAACGGGTTTATGAATGTGGAATGTAGAGATTTGTGTGGGATTAACTTTACTGCTGCATGTCCAAAACTTGTCCATTTCAAATGTATTCATCCTAGCATTAAAAAAGCTTTCATCAGTGTAGTACCCAGTCTGCAGAGTTTTAAGAGATGGGAAGTGACTTGAAAGATTCAAGGGAACTCCAACAATGTCAGTGTTTTCGTGTCCATAAGAAAACATTTTCAAACGATTCATTCCAGGGAAGGAAAAGGGATGGGGTGGCTCAACTGGATCGAATTTTGTCAATTGGTCCAACATGAGATATTCCAAGTTATTTTTCTGAAACTCCAAAAATTTCTGAAGGAGAGCTGCAGACAATGGCAAGTCTTCCCTTTGATACACCCACGTGAAGCTTTTGAGACGTAAATCACCCTTGTTGGAGAGGTTAATGAGAGATTCCAAAAGCTTGTCAGACATGTCCACAAGAACTAAACAGTTCAAAGTGCTTACTCGCCCTGCCCACTCAATTGCTCCAAAGACACTGACTTCTGGCCAGGTTCCACACCCTTTCACATCTTGTTCGTTGTGACATCGTAGGTTTAACTTTTGAAGGTTGACAGCAGCTCGGAACAAGTCTTGAAGAAATTCTATGGGATAGCTCCGGAATGAGTTTATCACAATCTCTTTGATAGAGGGAAGAGTGGGTGTCTCACGAAAACTGTCTTGCCCAGTTGGAGGGAAAAAGTGATTCTGCTTGCGAAACCATTGTGAAGTGGGGTACACGTACAGCTTTTCTAGTCTTGGACAATGGTAGAGCAGCAAATTGCGAAGATCTCCAAGGTCCCATTGTCTTCCATTCATTTGAAGCCATGGAGTAAACTCCGTCAGGGTAGGTCCACAAAGCCAGAAAAAGTCATCTGCTACTTGAGTTTTCCACGGGAAATCGGCAAGAATGTATTTTGTGAAAGGAATAATCTTGCTTTCCCTCATATCTTCAACAAAATCCTCTACAATTTTAGGTCGGACTCCAAACTGGGGATTTAAATAGCTCTAAAGAAACGTGAAATTAGAAATAATTACCATCTACCTCAAAATATTTTTCCTCGCTAATTTTTCTCTTCAAACTTACCGAAATTTCTGCAGTGAAAACTGCTTTAAATCGTGTCAACATAAACAAGTTCCACTTTTGACAAACCATTCGGCAATTTTTCAAGTCTGAGATTCGAAGGTATGGAACTAAATGTATAAGTACTGGATCCAACATAAGTGGGTTTAAAACTAAGTCTTGTTCATCTTCATCTTCTTCAATATCTTCAACATCCCCTGGCGCTGAGGTCACTGGTTTGTTGTCGTTTCCTTCCATGTCTTTTCTGTGCTCACTCAATTCTACTTCTTCATTGTTGAGATGAGGTTTTGAAGAAATAGGAATCACTGCAACATGGATCTCTCCCTCTTCTTCGTTTGCGTCAATAATTGGCATTTTCGTCCTTGTGAAAGTTGGATTGTTAAGATTGTTACAATTATTTTTACCGGTTCACTAATATAGATTAATTTAATCTGTTTCTGCGGTTTTTGAAAAATATTTTTAATCATAATTTTTTATTCTGTGATTTTAATTGGAACTTTCTATGACAATTTTTCAAAAGGTACAGAAAACCTCGCCGTAAGGTACAGAGTTGATCTCTACTAAACGTAGAAATTCAAAAACGTTTTGAAACACTCGACTTGCCTCATTATGACCACCGTTAATTTGCCTATGCACCCACATAAATTCATGCAAATAAATTATTCCATCTTATTTGAATATTCATTTTATTTATTAGCTAGATTAGGTTTTATAAAAACTTAAATTATAATATAAATATTAGGTTCCATTTCTTATTTCATCTGGATTGTTAGAATGTCGGTGCCGGTTGCACTGACAAACATTTCTTATTTCACCGTTCTGAAATGAAATTGATGCTTGCGGGGCAACCACCCCTTCAGAGCTAAATGAAGTTTCTTGTACAAGTGGCGCTAATGAAGGCCCTGAGATAACTGCAATTCCATTTCCTGGAGCTGCGTTAGGTGGCAATGCAGGATACATTTCTTTGTTATTAATGCACTCTGTATAGGATGGAGGTAAATCATCAAGAAAGCTAAAGTTTTCCATTCCCTCCCCTCTTGCGTAATTAACTCGAGGAGTTACTACAGAATTAACTTCTTCAGAACGTCTGGTGCCGCCGCGCGGTGCTCGCCTTCCATTTCTTCTGTTTCCATCATGATTCCTTGTCCTTGTAGCATTTGCTACGTTTTGGTTAGAATTTTGTTCAGGAGTCTCCTCTGGATTCATACTGAAAGGACAACACGCAACTTCCAAAGGAACTGGACACCTTCCTCTACCCTGGAAATCTCTCTGAAGGTCTTTTCTATTGCAGATAATTAAGAAAATACTCAAAGGTATGAAAATACAAAATAAAGCTAAAGTTTTCCATTCCCTCCCCTCTTGCAAAATTAACTCGAGGAGTTACTACAGAATTGACTTCTTCAGAACGTCTGGTGCCGCCGCGCGGTGCTCGCCTTCCATTTCTTCTGTGCCCATCATGATTCCTTGTCCTAGTAGCATTTGCTACGTTTTGGCTAGAATTTTGTTCCGGAGTCTCCTCCGGATTCATACTGAAAGGACAACACGCAACTTCCAAAGGAACTGGACACCTTCCTCTACCCTGGAAATCTCTCTGAAGGTCTTTTCTATTGCAGATAATTAAGAAAATACTCAAAGGTATAAAAATACAAAATATCACAAGGAGAAGGATCGTAACCAAGAATCTATCTTGTTGATATTCTCTACAAGTATATCCAGGACACTCGTCTTCCCCGTAAATATCACAAGGAGAAGGATCGTAACCAAGAATCTATCTTGTTGATATTCTCGACAAGTATATCCAGGACACTCGTCTTCCCCGTCTTCATCTTTTCTAGGACAATTTCCTTTTTGTTCGTCCGCATTACAATGAAATCCACAGTTGGGATGACCATTGCAAAGTAAGGAGTCCCCGTTAAAATCGTGTTTTGGAATACAGCGAAATGCTCCTGGCATTTCTGCTGAACGTGCGTAATGAGGATAAAGATGCAAAGGGACTTCAGCAAGATTCATTGTTTTAACAGTTGATGATGGTCGAGATGTTGGCCTTCTACATGCCATGTCTTTTGTACCACAGGAAAAATGATCCCTCTCTTCACAATATTTAAAACGAGATGTTTCTGTGAAAAAAGTAAAAAAAGAGAGTTGAAATTTGCTATAATTTCCGTGTGTTTACTTTGAATTACCGAAATAAATTGAAGCAACTAGCATAGCGCTGAATCCGTAATCTTTCCAATTGCCAATTCCCGAAATGTTCACAAAGTGATCTCCGTCCGTAATGTGGTCCACTGACTGGAAATTATTTAATTGGTTGTTTATCTCCTTACAAAGATAAGTTTCACTCATTTCCTGCAATAAATGAAAAAATATGCATAGAGAAATATTACGCAACAATTACATTTGTGCGCCATCTTACCCCGCCGATATATAATCTAGCCGAGTTGTTCCCTCCAACTTTACAGTACATTTTCTCTACAGTTACGCTTATCATATAGTTATCAACAGTAGTCTCAGGTGATACCTCGAACCGGTATAATATTTTACTAGAAATAATTGTAAAATTTACAAAGGGTTTCCTTTCAGGATGCAAAAATTGATTAATGATGGTGAGCCTTGGTTCCTCTACGTCTTCCATACTATCTTGTTTACTTTGTTTTTCAGAGGGATAATAATCCTCCCCGCTCACTTTGTTTTTCTTTCCAACAGCTTTTCCTTCAAAAAGGTCATCCACAATTTCATTGTCTCGAAAGCGTCTTTGATCACTATTTTGCCTTGTAAAATCATACTTTGAGTCTTCTTTGTACTTTTTCTTATTTTCCAAGTTGGCTATATCATAAAACTTTTGTAAATGACTAAATTCTTGATGATTAACGGACTTTTTCCATCGATTTTCATGCAAATTTTTAGTGTAATTACTAATGGAGTAAGTTCGTATGCTAACATCACCGTTTAAATCTGAGACAATTGTCACAAGAATAATAAATGCACTGCACAAATCCATTTTTAAAAAAGTCAGCAACTTCTACAAACTATGAGCACATTTAACAAAATTAAATGATGATAAAGGACGCTATGCATTGTCTCCATCCAGCCAAGCCAAAGTTTTTGTCTATTTGGCTCAAATGTCAGATATTATGTATACTCTACGTTGAAAAGAAAAGTGTTCATTTGTACAAGAAAAATGGATCAATTGATAGCAAAAACACAAAAATTGCCATTTTCTCTTACAACTACTGTAACAAATGTACAGAAAGGAACAATAATTGCTTGTACCAAAAACGGGGAAATTGGTAATGTAGGTGAATTCTTATCTGTAGTTTGCTTATTCCATGAAAAATCTGAGTACATTTCTGTATTTCGCTACAGGTGCAGAACAGAACGAATCCTCCATAATCTTTCTTTTATTTACAAAAGAGGAAAACACACAAGATGAGCCATATGTTGAGAACGGGAAGATACACAAAGTAATTATGACAGTTGAAAATACGAATAGTGCAATGATTGATAAGAAGCGTTATTAGTGGCAAAGGATAATAAATGAGCAAAGCGATAACAACCATGTCATGCAATATCTTTCCCATAATGAATCATCTTTTGAAGACATTTAAAGCTGTAACTATTCTTGTCATCCTTTTAAAATGCTGAATAAAAATAGACGGAACAATTTATTGAACGTTTTTTCAATTAACGACAAATATTTAAAGCACAGTTATGCTTGACTTGTGTTTTGTTGTGGGGCTGTTGGCCGGGACATTTTCACTTCTTCCGGAAGCTCCTCATAGGTTGGAGGATTATCCTGTGAATTAATAATGCAGAAATGTAAATATAGTTCCAATATTTTTTTTGTTGTTAGCCTTTCTAAATTAGTTTTGATACCAGATGCACTGGATGTGTTGAAATTACATGGGGATACCGCCCAACCTGGTTATTGTTTCCATCGGATGCACCTCCAAGTTGACGCAGTACTAGTCCACGCCTCCTTGCCTTATGATGTAATAAAGTTAGTAGAAATACGATTGGAATTAAAACAAGTAAAAGGCCAGACATCACCATCATTGCAAAATATTCAAACTTTGTCCAAGTACATGAACCTGAAAAAAGAGTGAACCGATGATGAGTTAATAATAGCCGCAGTGACGCACGCACATTTGCAATTAATTTTTAAAATAGTAATACCGTTTGAGTAATAATCGTCATAAATTGCTGCAGAACTACAATCCAGGCTTTCGTCGTGGTCACAATATAGCCCGCAATTTGAAACTCCGTTACAAGCTAGGTCTTGAGGTATACAGCGACTATTTTTGAATTTTGTATGATCATCATCCTCTTCAGATTCGGAGGAATCGTCTCGGTCATGGATAGAATTACCATTACAATTGCATTGAATGGTTCCACTAGGACAGTTTCCAAATTTATCTTATAGGAAAACAATAATGCTAAATTATAATTGTCTTTAACCTTACATTTGTACTTTTAATAATTCGTTACTTACCACTTTCATAATGATAAGACAAAAGCAAGATAGCTTTTGATTTCTCTGTCCAAGTTCCTTTCAGGTTTATACACAAGTCTTGACCCATTGTTTTACATTCTTTTTGGACGTTTTTAGGGTTATATGAGACATTTTGTTTCCACTTGCCACATCCATCTCCTTTTCGTTCATTGTCCTTTTTGGTATTTCCTGCAGAGTACTAGGGTAAAAATATATTTAATCAAGACACTGTGTAACTTCTAAAGAACTAATTGTTAATTGGCTTACTGGTGTTATTTCAACTGATACTCCATCATTCAAATCAAGGAATAATGCACCAACACTCAACGAAATGTTTTTGTTATTTGCATTGGAGGAAATTTGATTAGAAGTAATTAGATAGTCACAGCTATTGGCATCCCCATTTGAAGTGATTGTTTCATTAAATCCTGTTGTTCCGATTCGGAGTATTCCTTGTGGAGCTACATCGCTCAGATATATAGTCTTCATGGAAGCTTCTGAAAAGCAAGCTAAAAGGTTGACAATTGCTAATTAATTATTGAGTTTTTATTTACTTAATCAACTTGAAACCTGACATACCTGATATTCTAAAAACAGCAAGAAAAACTACTGTTTTTAAAAAATTAAACCCCATGTTTTCCTTTTTAGAGTAGTGGACAAGCAAATATTTGAACAATCAAAATAAATATCTTTTCACTACAAATGCGCATAACTTTCAAAGCCTGATTCGACAAAACGCTTAAACGTAAATTCTAACAAAAAAGAATCTACGTAATTAACCCCATGTTTTCCTTTTTAGAGTAGTGAACAAGCAAATATTTGAACAATCAAAATAAATATCTTTTCACTACAAATGCGCATAACTTTCAAAGCCTGATTCGACAAAACGCTTAAACGCAAATTCTAACAAAAAAGAATCTACGTAATCACTATAATCCATCACGCCCTTGATAAGGCAAACTTGACAGAATTCATTTGTTATGCTAGTGTATTTGAGCTTTTCAATACTTTTTCTCCAGTATTCTATTCCAACAGCAGATAAGTTGTTATCAGCTTAATTAAGATTCATACAATAAAAAACGCTGATAAGAGACAACACAAGCTGAATCATAAAGTTTTATATTTAGCTGATTTGCACGTAAAAGAATTATCACCATATAATAGATAGTTGTGTGTCCAATTTTATGATTTATTTTTCAGATTTTTTACATCAATTGCCAAAGAAAACGTTTTATAAAAATACGTATGAGTAAATACAGTTAGTACATTGAATTAGTTTCATTTAAAAATTACATAACTCATTAGTATCATGAATAGCATGTTGATCCCGAGTGACCCCAGAGTTCCAGCCTTAGTAATGATAACTTTACTGGATCCTGTTCCTCCTGAGGAATCCGTCGTTGAAGGTAAAAACGATGTCTCACAGTTGTTGATCCCGAGTGACCCCAGAGTTCCAGCCTTAGTAATGATAACTTTACTGGATCCTGTTCCTCCTGAGGAATCCGTCGTTGAAGGTAAAAACGATGTTTCACAGTTTGTAGTAGGAAGATATCTAGAGGAGGTTGCTGTTGCAGCGGGGCAATTTGCATCAACCTCATCATCTTCACAGTTTAATCCACAATTTGGATTTCCATTGCAAACTAATTTCTTAGAAATGCAACGAGAGCTACAAGAGCATTTAAACACGTCCTTGCATGAGTCAGCATTGTCTGCATACAAAAAAGTAAAGAAATTGTAAATATTTTAACTAGCAATAAAGTTACCGGTCCAAAGTCCAAACTGTTACCTTGATACAGAGTTGCTACAATGTCAGCTCCAGATAACACCCAACGTCCTTCAGGAATAAGAACTATTTGGTTAGCTCGAATATCTTTTATTTCTTTTCTTTCTCCGTCTTCAGATGAGGACACGTTGACCTTCCAGATTTCGTTTTTGATACTGGTTGGGTCAGTCTAGGAATTAATATAAGTTGATGAATAATCAAAATAAAATTTCATCAAAAACATGAAAATTTTTCAATGTTTCCGTACATAAACAATTTTTAGCCGATCACCCGCATTGACATCACATAACTGCATCGCCAACAACTCCAAACTAACTTTGTAAGGATTATCCTCTGAAGAGCTTTCCGGTAAATTAATATTAATGAGGACTACTACATTTGATGAATTTATAATAATTCTTGCGTCTGGGTGAGCTTCATCTAGGGTGAACTCATCTGAAAAAAATAAAAATCTTAGTATAGTACTACTGGTGTATACCCTTACAGGTATTATCTAAAGGGCTATTGCTTACTTGTTGGTGCAGATCCTTCATGTGATGACTTCAATGAATACGAGGAAGTGTGCACAAGTCCAATTAGAAATCCAAAAATTAGCAAAATATTACAGATTAAAGAAGGGCCGTAGCCCTTCCTCCCACTTCCAGCGTGTTCCCGAGCCATCCTCACAGGTATTTGTATTACATTTGAAGTCTTAAAATGTATCTGCACATTTACTCACTTTGTATAAAGCATTACATGCCTTTCGAACAGAGTTAATGTTTCCAACAGCCCAATCTATTACACAATGCCCAATCCATTTATCATACTTTCGGCTTTTTCTCGTTCATATCTTAATTACGTAAGCAATGTTAAATGTTATTTTAAAGAGCAGAAAAATATGGAATAATTCCATCAAACTGCTGCTGCTCCTGTTATAAGGTCACTCTTTAAAAGCAAGGATGATGAATAGATTTGTCCTTTGATTAGAAATCACAATGCACGTAAACGCATTATGGATTATTGAATTGGTTGTTTGCTTTTTCCTCAATAATAATGCACGCACGAGCTAAATATTTACAAAACACTTTAAGAAAACAAGTAAAAATTGATACTAAAGAATTATTTTTGAGCCAGAGCCAAACATTATAAAATCAGTTTTGCTACATCTTGAAGAAAATCAGGTCAAAAAGTAGAAAAGGGCGAAATGCCATGCCATAATGCTGATCTGTTCCATTCTCTCCTTTTCTTATTCTTTCCACTTTGCAATTTAAATTGGACAGAGGACAGAGAATAAGAATGAAGATGAGGTTGTTGCATTGCGTATTCACGTACCTACCTATTTAAGTCAATATCAATCGCAATGGAGAAGAACATTATTCTTCATGGCGTGGCAGCCACCACACAAGCGACATGAGAAACTGTTAAAATGAAACAGACTCTGAAAAGTTTTTAAGTAAAGCGCAGCATAAAAACTTGTTCTAAAGTATTGATGTAATTGATGATGGGGTTTAAATGGCATGAGCTCATCAAAAATATCAATCGAGATAAGTAAAANAAGTAAAGCGCAGCATAAAAACTTGTTCTAAAGTATTGATGTAATTGATGATGGGGTTTAAATGGCATGAGCTCATCAAAAATATCAATCGAGATAAGTAAAATAGAAAGGAAGGACGTACATAGTAAAAATAAAATACGAGATACGCGTACGGTTTTATGACGCTTCATTTCCTAAAAGTTAAAGGAAGGATATGGAACTGCTTCTCACAGTTTACATTTTGTTAATGGAAAATTGCAGATGAGGCAGAAAAGGATGAAATGGCACTCTGTTTTAAGTGATTTTACTAATTGATATTGGCACTTTGGGTGTTTAAAGGAAGGATATGGAACTGCTTCTCAGTTTACATTTTGTTAATGGAAAATTGCAGATGAGGCAGAAAAGGATGAAATGGCACTCTGTTTTAAGTGATTTTACTAATTGATATTGGCACTTTCGGTGTTAGTTTTATCCATTGGTCGTTATTAGGGCTATAATCGTTATCGCTAAAAGTAAGCTGGCAAATATGAGTGAAAGTGCCGAAGACGGAAACTGCAGATGCTGCAAAATTTAGCTTTTGATGTGAATGACCGCACAAAAATAATTTTCATGGATCACAGAAGCACAATTGAAAAATGAAAAATTACATTTGTTAATAAGTGGCACGATAATTAATGATTCTGGAAAATAGACAGCTTTTAAGAACACCCTAATAGCTAATGAATAAGGTAAATAAAGTTATTAGGTACTAGTAATTTATTAGGCATATATACTTTATTGTATAAATCCTTTGTCATAAATATATAACATCCAACAAACTAGTCAACAATATATAATTTTCTAAATTGTTCTTCCATAAAAACTCTTACGTTTAAATTCTCTGCATTCTCATACATAAACTCGATATGTAATTTGGTGGATTACAACAAAATATCTCCGAAAGGCTTTATATGTGACTAACTTAACCCCATTGCCTTTCAGCAATTTGTATAAGTTTGCATGGTCATTACAAAAACTATTCAATTCTTAAAGCTACAAAACCTACTATAATTTGTCAAAGAATTACAAAATTATACATTATAAAGACGCTACTAGTAAATAGTAGCCAATCAATCATGCAAATTACGTACTGAGGTAATTTTCATTGAGCCCACACATGATAATACACCCTTCTTCGACTTAGCCCTGCCTCATGTGGACAAAATTGACATCTTGTTCCCCTGGGATAGTAGCTTGTTTAATTCCAGAATCATTGGAAATCTTCTGTCGCATTGAGCTTTCATGAACAGCAGATTCATCCCTGGAACAAGAAAATTAAAATATTCGTTCACCATTCGAGGACATTCATATGCTCAAGAATTATTAAAATACCTTTTTCCTATTCCATTCATCTTCTTCAACCATTGCTGCCGCTGCCGATCTTCCAGCCAAGAACTATTATAGCCAAAATTTGCAGTTGGACCGCGCTCTAGGTACATAGAAAAAACAAAATTATTGGTAAAAATAGTTTGTAATTTTTGATAATATTAATTGTGCACCACATTGGGACAAACCTTCCTGTTGACGGTTCTCTTCTGCTCTCGGTAATCCAGGGTTTGAAGCAATGCCCATAATGGGTTTAAAGATATTGACATCAACATTACTAGACCTCTGAGATCCAACGCTGTTCATATTGACACGATTAGAGCTTTCTTGTCCTTTGAATCCAGTATTCTCTTCTTTCTTCAAATTCAATTCCTTTAGCTTATCCAAGCCTCCACCAGATGTTTGTGGAGTGTCAACCGCGTCGCCAGGCATGGATAGCAGCTCATCCAAGTAAATTTCAAACTCCTGGAGTGGTTGGTTTGTAGCTAATTCCTTTTTTGCAGCTAATTTCGTTTTTGCAACTAATTTCCTTTTTGCAGCTAATTCCCTTTTTTCATGCTCCTCATCTAGATCTGCTTACATGCGCTCTAATTTAATTTCAGTCTCCCGTTGAATGTCCTCCGGTGTCACGTCCATACGTACATTTAGATAAGAAGACATGACTTTTAGTTTGAATAATAAAATTTTCAAATTTATTGCGTTTGGATTTTTGAAATTCTAAAAAAGTACGAAAATAAATCTAATAGTTTTAACTAAACTGTCAATAACTGTTGGAGGAAAAAATATTTCAAATGCAACTAAAATTTGGTCGTTTTC
>JAANSO010001811.1:0-15423 GCA_036507315.1 Lepidocyrtus fimetarius | reverse complement strand
AGAAAGAGAATACACTTTTCTATCAATTTTTTATGATGAGCGAGTAGTATAAAGTGACGATGTCAAAGTTTTTGTCGTAAAAAAGTCAAAAGAGCCCTGCTTTGTGTTGAACAGTAAAGTTTCTATGAATATGTACAACTTTTTGTACTTGTAGTTTTGTGTAGTAGTAATGTTTAACCGCAAAAAAAGAAAGAATTATACAACAATACACAAAGAACAGGATGTAGTTATAATGATTACACTTTTCCAGTAGTTGAGAAAGTAAATTTCTTTTTTGTCCTTTAATATTTTGTAGATCTTTTCACCAGATTTTTGGCTTTTCCAATCTTTGTCACAATTACTGCAGTCTGTTTAGTGTGTCTCTATTAACGTTGAAGACTAGATGCTCAACTTCTGGCAATTTTTATTCTTTTTTCTTCTTATTCGTCAAGTAGTAATAATGTGGATAGAGAGATTATTACATGGAATAAAAGCAGGATGAGATAGATGGTAGATAGCTGGCTTTGTGTGACAATGATGATAATGGTATTATTAAGAAGACTACACACACAAGTTTGATGATGGTTCAACGATGATGATTATGTTGATGATATAAAGTTCCGCTTTTGATGTTAAAGATGATGCTGCTATTTTGTTGTTGCTGGTTTTTGATATTCTTCGCTTCCTTTCCCAAAGGAAGAAGGAAAGAAATAGAGAGAATAAGATTCCGTCGTAGAAAAAGTATCGTGCGTGTGGTGATGGTTTGGTTATGTTTTATGATGATGTTTCTGCTGCAGATGAGGATGACGATGGTGGTAAAAACAGGATGATTTTTATGGCCGACAATTTGGCGTTGTTTTTATGATAACAACAATGACATATATTTATCTACGCGGAGAATAATAATAACGATATTACGGAGAAGAATTTAAGAGTTGATTATGAGTTTTGGTTTTTTGGTTGTAGGAGTTTTATAATGACAGCAACAGCAGCGAAAGTTTAATGGTAGCTTTGGTTTGGCTTGTTTTCTTTAGCAGAGATTTTGATTGTTGCTCCGGTAAAATAGTTTACAATGTAAAAATATTTTACGTTGTTTCTTGATGATGAAATTTTATATACTTAGGGAACAAGCGGCGGCGGCAGCGGTACAAGTGTGTATAAGATTGTGTACAAAATTGTGTGAGAGAAAAAGGGGTAGAGAAAAAACTGGGAAAGACAACTGAGAAAAGCTCCTTTCTCTTTAGATGCCAACTCAGGACTAAAAAAGTCAACCTTTCAGGTTTCACTGAACATTAGAGAGGCTCATGGAGGGGCGGGCTTCCTTCTCTCTCTCTCTTCGGCTTACTTACTCCCTTGCATAGAAAGAACTTTGTATTTTTGGAAGAATAAGGAAAGAAGAAGCGAGCAAGCTTTAGTGAACGAATGTTGTTGCACGGGAAGCTCAAACTCTTATTCTCTATTCGCTTCCCTTTTCTTCCTTTATCTGACTGCCTAATGTCTGTATGTCCCGAATCCGCTTTTCCACTGTGGATTGTATTTTGTTGCTTTTGCCTTTGCTCTCTATCTTTCTTTCTTTTACTCAATTTTTACAAAGTTGATGTATTTTTTGCAAGGCGTACGTGTGCAAAGAGAAAGACGATTGCTCTGTCTGTGTGTGAGAGAGTTGAGCTGGGAGCAAGCGGGTATGATTATTGTGTAGTATTTTGTGCCGTGTGCGAAGAAGAATGAGAAGATGATGATGAGATGAGTCGGGAACACATCAGTAAAGTAAAGCAAAGAAGAATGAACTAAGAACAAGTTACCCTTTTTCCCTGTGAGAAACTTCCTTTTTGAGTTTGATTCTCTTTCCAGTTTTTCCACCGCTGCTGCTGTTGTTGCTCTCACGACTCAATGTCTGCATTTTGCTCTTTCTCCTCTCGTGTTCCCTGTATATTCCTACTTCCTTTCTTTACTTCCCTTTTTCCTCCCTCTCTTTCTATTTTCTATTATAGAGAGATATTGTTGTTTTCATAATCTTTATAATAATAAGAAAAAGATGTGACGGAAGTGGAAGAGGTGGTGGTGGCAGTGATACGGAGCTAAAGAGAGAAGAAAAAGGTTTAATAGCAGTGCACACGTTTCGTAGATAGTCCACATCACATCCATATACGACGCAACGTATATTCACTATCAACATTCACCTTTATGATTATGTGAATATAGAAAAGAAACTGCTTTGGAAATGAGATAAAAAAGCAAGATTTCCACCTTGCTTCTCTCTTGGTGGAGGTAAAATGATTGTGAGCGTGTGGAATATGTGAGCATATATAGAAAATGAAAGAAAAATATATATTCAGATTTTACATTGTTGTCCTAACTGTGGTAGATGTTACTAAACTAACATCGACTTTGTTATTTTTGCTATTTTGTCCGAAGACCAGGGAGGAACGAATTTTTTCTAGAGATTTCCTTGTTTTGTTGATTGCCTTTCTCCTTATTTTTAGCAGGTTTACTGATTGCTTGTTCGCTGATGACGATGGTTTTCTCTGGAAAGAAAATTCAAGTTAATACCTGGATAATTTGGTTTGGGGTTGCACTGTTGTTGGTATTATTGTAAGCCTTGGTGTGTGAGTGAGCTCACTCACAAACAGCTTACATCTTTTTTTCTTTCTCATTTTAGGCAAAGATGAGTTTGTATTTCTTCGGTTATCTCCAATTTCACATTCATGTTTGGAGTTTTCTAGGTTTCTTTCTGTTTCTCATTAGTTATGCTTTACCTGGCTGAATATAAATAGGTTGTTTTGTTAGAACAAAAGCAAAATGACTGCTGTGTTCAGTCTTCAGTGTTTCCGTTGCAAATTAAATATTATTTTTTAATGTAAGCTTTTCGGATGTTGTTGTACCCTTTCATTCTAAGAAAACAAGGGTTAAAATAAAATGACACTTATTGTGCTCTCAAGATTATTACTTTTATAGGTATATTTGAAAAATAAAACAAAAGGTGTAATTAATTCGAAAATAGTTTATTTTTGTATACTTTTTATATGCATACGTACAAAATACATTTAACAATTTTTACATATAGGTATATGTAAAAGATCTCCAGACTATATCAATTTTTGGCGCTTGAATCGAGACTGAGAAAAAGAGAGGTTTTATGATCAATTCAGTTATATCATTTTCATGTAAACGAATACGGATACTACAGGATGTATCCACCTTGAAAAAAAATTCGAAGCCGACAAATTTTGAGATAAGAAATAATGTCATTGACTTTCTTTTCCTCCTCCTTGAAATTTGAAACTTGAAATAGAATTATGCGAGCATAATTGTTAATTTCCTATATGAAATTGAAAGGAAGACGTTATTAGATTTTATGAAACCAAAACTCATCATCTTTGTTGAACAACAACAAAATTGCAATAATATTGCTTTTGGAATCAAATTGTGATTCGCTAGCAATGGAATATCAGAGTTAGCGACGTATAAACGTTTTAACTATGATTGATATCACATCATAGCCACCATCTTTCCAATATATTTGTTAACTCACTTGATAAGTTTTTATGAGCAAAATTACTTTTTAATAATATCATTTAAGGTTTCACCACCATCATCATTCTCCATCTCAATCAAAATTGTTACGGAGAGGAAGGATGAAAGAGAGGGCTTTCTTCTTTTTCATCTTACGCTGGTAATAAACCATTTTCATTTACAATTTTGATTATCTACATTACTTGGCGAAAGCCCAATGAAGTTACAGCCGAGTTATAATCATCATCATCCTCGTCATCTACGTCACTTAAAAATATAACTGCTACCATCATTAGCTCTTGTAATAGATCACTGTTTCATTTTATCATTTTAATATCTATGAATCATTGGCGATGGACTCCATTTTTCCGCAACCATCATCAGAGTCATCGTCTTCGTTCCTACCATCACCATTTTTATCATTATCGTCATCATCATCACTATCAACATGCAATTTGCTACACATGCTCCTCTCCTCAACAAATGAAATCTGCCAAGACCAGCAACGGCAGACAAATCCAATAGTAAGTAAAATAGAAAGCGCTTTTTAATTCAATTTTTCTCAACCTCATACGTAGATCTATAGCCACTGTGACATAACATAACATATAAAGTTTGATCTTGATGAGATTTTAAAGGAATAGGAAGGAAGACATGACACCAAGATGGAGCATATCAATTGAAAAGTTTTTTTAAATTGACAAAATGTATTTGGATGAATATAAGTAACTACGTTAGTATAATGAAAGTCTTATTTGTTATTAGTCATCAAGTCCCTTTTGCGATTATGACATTACGCAAAAATATGGAATATGAATTACAGCAATAGTGATGACGTCGGTGTCGACCGTAATTTAATACGATTACAGACCTACCTCGTTGATTTTTACATTCACTCTTTGTGGTAATGATCCGTTTGCTCTCATTTAGCTTTCTCTCAAAGGTTGTGCTGAAGAGCCACACGTCACAAAGTTTAATGATTGCGTACTTTTCGTATCTTTCCTATTTGTATTTGCATAAATTTTGAAGCATATGAAAAATTATTTGATTGCTTGCAATTATAATTATTTTTTAGGTTTCAAATTTTTGATAAAAACCCAAACATTTTTGAAAATCTTGATTGCTAAAAGTATAATTAAAAATGTGGAAACTCAATCAAGTCATTCACGAGGCAGCAATTACCCTGATTCTAATTTTTTATAGGATTTTTATCCAATTCTTTCTTTTTTCATGCCGATGATAATTCAGGCATCTCATTTGGCAATCGACAAAGAAGGTCGGTCCCCTTTTAAACTCACCCGTGTCCAATCAACCGTGTAAGGTTTGATGCGTTTGGTGGCGATGGTAATGCTGAAATGAGTTTAAGATTCTTCCCTGACTCTGAGTCACTCTGATTTGAGGATGATGAAGATGATGATTATGGTTTCAAATTCCACCATATAACTTCTCTATTTCTAATTCCAATTCTACTCACTTAAATATTGAGAGGAGGGAGAAGAAGTTAAATGGAGTTCAGAATTTAATTAAGCCTTTTCCACTCCTAAAAATTCTTTAAAAGCTTTTCTATTCTTCTTTAAAACAATATTCACTGCTATTTTTTCTTGCAAAAATGCACGAATTGAATAAAACAAGTCTCAACTATGTTTCTTTTCGTCAAATGAAAAAATCCAAAATCAGAACAGTAAACTTAAGAATTCTTGGAGAGGAATCAGATTTAATTTGTGAGTGAAAAAATCAAAATGCATTGAGCTAATTTGGAAGAGAATCAAAAAGTTTGTAGATGGTGTCGGTGTTATTTTTTTGCTTGGATAAACCGTATTCCTCCACCACAAAATACATTTTATCATCAACTTTCCTATCATTGTAAAATCTCATCGGTGGAAAGAAGAATAGAAATTAAGAAAAGAATCGAGTCTTTTGTCTCTTGTTTTGTGTAATATGTTTATTATTTCGATTACAAAAGTAGATATCAAATCGACACGAAACACACAATAGCAAAAAACAAAACAACGCAGCGCAACCTTTTTTGTACTTGTTGCTAGTTACATTTTTTTATCAATATTTTAACGGTTGATTCTACCATGAACTGCCGTATTTTTTCATCCGCATTTTTTAATTGCAAAAAATACAAACGTGTTTCTCTATATGTACCTTATTTCTTCACTATATCTAGTTTTACACACACTTCGTCTTTCTTCTCCTTCCTTTATAAATTTATCTTTAATCCATTGTCATCAATGATTAGAAAATGCGACACATCTAAACATTTCCCTATAAATTACTTCCAACCCACTTTGTGAGCCAAAGTATACAAAAAATCCCTCAACTCTGTTCATTTCCACCGCTACTAATGCACCACCACAGCACATTCCAAATTTCTTTATGGATTCCTCTTTGACGAAGCATTCATTAACTAATTGTAAGTATCATTGTATTAAGTAGAAAGGGGGTAAAATAGACAGAAAGCGTAATCGTTTTTTGCGTAGTTTTTCTTTTAAAACGGAAATGGTGCCGTTTTATTTCTTCCCTTTCTTCTTCATTTTTTCCTTCTTTTGATGCTCGTTCAGGTTCTAAAGATAGGTTGTTGCCGTGCTGCGAATGCTGTCTCTGAGATTTAAAATATACGAGTGATCTGGACAGACAGTTTTAATTGCTGCCACCTATTTCCACTTAAGCTCTCGCATAGCTCAAGCGTATATTGTTCTTATAATATAATGCATAATGAATGATATAAAGTGTTGTTGTTATAATCCTGTCTGGTTTCTTTTTATTTTTTGTCGTCATCTACAAAAATCTTCATTTCATAGTTTTTATTCAAAACAATTTTATTTTTTACAAGAATTCTTATCTGCTTTTCTTTTCCTTATTATTAATAGAATGAAACAAACAAACAAAGAAGTGAGAATGGTTCCTATCAAGTGTATCTTTTTCTAGAGTTTTATCTCACTCAAAATACTTTCGGGGAGCTTGCCAATTTTTTTCAATTCTTTTTATTGAAAGGAAGTAATTAAAATCGTGTCACCTAAATTGACCTATCATTGCAAACCTTGGTTATCTTTAGTAGGAAAATAATACACAAAAATATTTTTAAAATAATAGAACCAAGCTTAATGTGCGGATCAAGTAATCTAGTGCGTCGTTCTTCTTCCCCGCTTCCTCTCCGGTTGTCTGTTATTTTGGAAGATTTAAGAGTTAACCAATTTTGATATTCTGCGATATGGACAATCACAAATATCACTCTTATTTCATTATTTAGCTTTTTAATCCCGTTGTCCCAACTTGTATATTATTTTTGCGCCAGGAATGCCAAAACGAAGATACGTGGTACTAATACTAAAAAATCGAGACAACGACTTCAATCAACATTCCTCTTCGCGTCTAATGTCCCTTCTCTTTAAATTCACCGCTTTTAACACGCAAAATTGTGATTGTATACCCGAATCATTTTAAAAGTTTGACAGATTCTCTAAGCAGTTATGCAAGGAAGGGAATTAATCTCTTTCCAAAAAGTCTACAAGTAATATTTAACCCCAAAAATTATTAAAATGCTAACCCTTTCCTATACTCAAGCTCTATATTGTTTCTGTTGAAATGAGATTTATACCGCATCAATTTTGTTTTTTTGCTTTAAATAACTACACCACTCTAGATATTTGCCTACTTAGTCTCTGATGGCGGCATAACTTTGGCTAATTTAAGCTTTCACAAATACCTTTTAAGCTAAATCATGAGTCACCACTTATGTTGATGGTGATCTTGATGAAAACTATTTTACTTTTCAGACACTTTTTGTGTGCCGTGTGTTCCTTGTCATCACTGTCCTTCTGTATTTATCTACTAAATCCAAGCTGAAACTATTTTACCGAATTTCAAATAAACTTTTAAAAAATTCAAACTCCAGAGTATCGCGCATGTAAAAGACAAAGATGAAAAATGTAAAATACACTGGTTGAGTTGGTATTTTGGGAAACGAGAAGAACTAGAAATTGGCCTTAGAAGTTAATGACTATGCAAATACAAACAACAATATAACACCTAGATTAAATGCTTCTACCTCTTTCCGAATCGACTTGAGAGAAATAGTATCGTTGTTTGAAGAGAGAGAGAGAGACAAAAGAGTAGACAATTTTGCTTTTAAAATCATCCTAATATCCCCCAGAAAAAAACTTTGTCTGTGACAAAACAACAAAAACAAGAATGTTTTTGGTTTGGGTTGGACTAGAATGAGATGAGGAGAGAGAGAAAAAGACAAAATATATTTTATAAAGTGACATCACATAATAGTGGAATTCTGTTGTTGGAAGAAGAATAAAATGAAAGAGCTTTCACGTTACAAAATTTGTAAATGTAGCTTGTACACAGCTTTTTATTCAATTTCAGTGTATATCCTTTTGGCAGCTGTGCATAAAGCCATGGAAGAGGAATTACCCTCCGTTTTTCAAATGCCTCTCGTTCTCTCTTCCACTCTTATTTTGAGAGATCTTCCTCTTGATTTGCCAAATTTTTCGATGAAGAAGAGAAAAAAGAGAATGGAAGCAATTGATGTTGATGAGTAGTCTGCTATAAAGTAAACTTTTAAACTTTTGCATATTAAATGGACGCGCATAATAGTATTTTAATATTATAAAACTTGAACTGCATTCTGATAAAAATGTTTGAAATAAGAAGAATTATCATGTAGATAAAATTATGTTTGTCTTTCTTCTACAACTAAAGAACTATATTAAGGAGAGTTATTCAATCGGACTAAATTTTATTTTAGGCATTTCTCTTCACGTTGAAGAGAGACAAGTTTTTAAAATAATAATAATAAATACACAAAGAAATGTCTTTGTTTTGTCTTATTCGTTTTTGAAATCTGTACAAAAAAATCAGACAGGAAAAACTAACTTTAGTTTAAAATGCTGCTGATACTGATGAAGACTCCGGAAATATATATTTAAGCTAGTTAAAACTTTGTTAAAGCAAGAAAGTTGTTATATTATCGTGATCATTATATTTTTATGTATTGCGGTATCAGTTGTTTTGACTTATTTATTCGTCATGAGAGCTCAATAACTGAACTCATGCTATTTTCAGGGGTTGATATTACCCTCCAAAGAGAAATTTAATGTGTTTATGAACCCATTGTTCTGGTTAAAAAGCAATAAATTATTATGTTGTTGTATCGATGGAATCTTTCTGCGATTGGACAAAAAAGTTGGATTTAAAAAGTAAAGTATTGCGCTAAGTAAGTTATTTTTGGAATTGTTTTAAAATATCAATAAAAGTGTTAATTGGTAATTTACAATAGATATGACAAAGAAATAGCAGTACTCATGAAATAAACCTTCTTTATGAGCTAATTCTATTTTCATTTACATTAGCTGTGTCAAACTATCATTTTAGTAACCAAAACCTGACCAATAGGATTCCAAATGGTTCTAAAACTGGCATATTAATGTTTCCACAAATAAACCTTACGGTTACTAAAATCATCATCGTCCTGATATTTCTTTACGGATTGTTCCAGAGGGGATACACTGATAAGTACATACACAAGGGCCGGCTGCTTTTGTAGACGAGAGCAGCGAAAATAAAAGAAATTATGGTAAATTGTTTTACTGCTAACTGTTTTTCTCATGCTGCAGTTGATCTTTGTGCGTTTTTTTCTCTTTGGAACATATTGCTCTTTGGAACATATTGCATAATTTAGCTTAGGTATAACGATCCTGTTGTTATCTTCATCCGTCCGTCCTCCATTCCGATTGTTTATAACCCTTTGGTCTTGAGTGTGAGTGAGTTTTGCTGTGTAACATGTCGCAGGAAGGAAGAAAGGATTTTTCAATTCTGTTCCTCCTCATCTCTTAAATCCCACATACTTTCCATAGTTATCTTCACATTTTGTCTTTTAAAGTTGACATGTATATTGCAATGACTTTTTTCTGCAGAAGAAGAATAATAATCTAAAGCTTAGAAGAAGCAGCTAACAAAAGTTTTAAATCCAGAACAAGGGAAGGAAAAAAGAAGAGAGGGAAACAAGGAATATTTTCTGGTGTCAGCCACCGCGATTATGTATGACAACGGTTGCATTATGTTGCTCCTGTTGTTGTACTTGTACTGCTACATTACAAGAGAAAAAAGACAATGAAAAAATGCTTCTTCTTACTTTTTAAAAACAAAGTAGAAAATATTTACGAGCTAGACCAAAAAACCTTCATTTTACTTTTCTGTCCAACAAAAATCTCAAAAAGCTCCCGCATATTTTCTCTTGAAGAGGATGAAATGCATTAAGATTAAAACATTTTTTTAAATGTTCAAGAAACTTTTAATGTGTTACGTAATACGGGTGAAGAAGAAAATAAAATGAACAACAAAAAATGAAATGGAGTACAATGACAATTTGGAGGGAGTCAAATGAACCCCTGTTCCTTTTTCCTAAACTCACTCCATCCATGTAGATCAATTTTTGTAAAAAAAATGCATTCCAAATTCCAATGAATATCTCCCCTTTTGTTTTATTTCAGCAGGAAATACACAGACAAAACTATCAGTGCGGATAGCTACAGCTACAGCGAAAGCATTGCACTGAGGAGCAGATATTTATAAAATATATGCAGTAGCATAAGGAAAATATTTAATTTATGAGGTTTGAAAAGAAAGGGTTTGACAAGTAATTGTCTTTTTGGAATATTCTACGAACAATAATAAATGCTATGCTGTGTGCAGTACGAACACCGAAATGCGTTGTGGCCTTCCATTTCCCCTTTCTTCAGATTATTTCAGAATTGGTGATTATAAATAAACTCACAACAAAATTGCTAACAAAGTAACTAGGAAAGCGAATTGCAAGCCTTATTCCATTAACTGAGAAAGAAAAATGACAAACTTGAATTTTAAACAAAAATCGATTTTTGACTTTGCTTCTCCAAAAATATTGCTTAAAGTAACAAAATAAAACAATTTAATATTTCAGTTTGGTGATGTGGGTTCTTAAATTTGAAGAAATATAGCGGGTTAAGAATTGCTAATTTATAATTGATTTGCCGGTTTACTAGTTATTTAACTGGCTAAATTCATAAAATGAAAGTATAAACACTTTTCAATAGTACATGTTAATGTTGTCTTTCTTTATACTTGTTGTGTTGTTTTGATACACGCTTCGTCACTTTCTTTTATTGGTTAAAGACTAATTTTAGACAGGTTAACATTTTTCTCCTTCTGTTGTTCCACATCTTTCAACAAGTACCATATAGTTTTACACGCATGTCAATCAGATGAAATATGATCTCAACAGTAACAAACCTCAGTCAATCAAAGTCTCAACAGGATACAGAAAAAATTAAAAGTGCTAATCGTACATCTACATTATCTACGCTTTATATTTGTGATTTATGCAATGCCAATTTCTTGTTTTCATTGACAAAAACTCTTGTTGCACAGACCTACGTTTATTCACTTAAAACACCAAATTAAGTTGTATTTACATTTTCATAAAATTTTACAATCTTTAAAGCCTATTTAAGCCTTTTCATAGTGATATGTGTGCCGATGCATGTTTGAAAGGAGTCTAGGATGCAGTACAAGATGAACTCTCACATTCGTCATTTTCCTTTTCTTCTTTGTAAATGCATCACAGCCAACATATTAAGGATAAACAATAACTCGAGCAAATGTTATGCGTTTCAAAACTTTAAAAAGTAAATTTTTCCATCTGTAAAGCTAAACTGTATCTTGTATTTATTGAGCCGGTGCCGAAAAAGAATAGAATAGTGTAACAATATATGCATTATAAAGGTACATTTTTAATCTGATATATTTACAAGTCAGAGAAAGTAGGTAAATAGGCTGACAAGTTGGGTCACTTATTTAGAACTTGTTGGGTTTTCTTTTTCTTTGGCTCCGACTTGCATTGTCTTTTAAATCAAAACATTTCTTCGTTCAAATCTATTTTTTTCAACCTCACAGCAAAAACAACAAAGGAATGTACTTGTTAGTTTTGTTTTTATTAGTTTTAGTTTCTAGATCATATTTTGCATAATTTCATTTGCATATAATATTAGATTATTCTCAAAGGAAGTAATAAGGTCACAAACATAACCTTTATCATCATTATAAAAATAATAAAAATCTCTCTTCGTATTTCTAATCCTATCCATGAAAAGGGCAATTTATGATTGATAAAAACGAATGTGATGCATATGCATTTAAAACAGTTTAAAATTATGTTCCTCGCGCTGGCAAATAAATTTTTAGATTTTTTCATTTCTTTCTCCCTATCTCAAAGTTGATGATGACGATGAGAAGAGAATGGTGATTGTGCTCAGATGATGACACTTTTTAAAATAAAGAATTGTGCATATGAAAACTTTTTTCTGTCTGTACCGATTTCCTTGCTACTGGTACATATCATTATTATTATCATTTTTATTGTACAATGGCTTCAAAAACCGTTAAAAAGCTTACATGTAGTGTTTGTGTCATCTACACATGGAATGCATTAACATTTCCCATGCTTTGGCAGGCATGACACTTCTTTTCTTCTTTTTGACATATGTTATATAAGATATGACACGCCTATACGATTTTTCATTTCAAATTCCTTGTCTATCCGTCTACAACTCATATACTAACTGTTGCAAAGCATTATCTAACGCGCGACACAATTATTTTTTGTTTTGTTCTACTGCAGTTTAAAATTTAAAGCTGAACTATATGACGATTATGATATTGGCGATGATGACTCTTTTCAATTGGTACATATTTCCAGGCAAGGAGAATAGGGAGCAAGTGGAGGAAGTAGAAGAAGAAGTTCTCTTCTCTCCTTTCTCGCTACTTACTTTACGCCCACTCCAAACCAAGCCAGAGTCATACTTACACACATCAGTAAATTGAATTGTAGTCGGACGGAAACACAAACAAGTCCCAGTCTCGAAATAATTGTCGTGATATGGCTCATACTGGAATAAGAACAAAAAATTACGAGACACTCTTCAAAAATCCTTTTGTTATGTTTCCAATTCTACATTTTATTCCAAATTTATGTCCCTACACATGTGTTTGATATCCATTAAATTTTTTGATGTTTGGATTCTCTGTTGAGGCTTTAAATTTTATTATTTTTTATGATGAAATAATTATATATAAATTCTATTTCTTTTTATACGAAGGAGGAAATGGAGTAGGTGGAGGATAACAAAATTATTTTTTATTTCGTAATACAAAAGTGTTTATTCAGAAGATGAAAATGATGAATGAAACATGTTAATAAACATCAGTGTTGTTGCTTTTCATGCTAGTTTGAAAGATAACTTCTTCAAGTTTCGCTTATTAGTTGAATTTGTTTAAATTTTTGGATATTCACCAAAGCATTTTGCAAACTGTAATATTTCATAGATGGCACAACATTGCTAATCTTAAAGCATCACTAATTATATTTGATTAAAAAATTGTAACTATTGATTAATTGCAGGGTTTGCAATTTGTCAATTTCTGCGTTAATTCGCAAAGCTCTCTTGAATTTGGTGAATTTCTTGGTATTCAAGTTTGGCATTGTTTAAATATTTTAAAAGTCTTCTACTTAATGTTAAAAAATAGATTGTTACGATTAGAAAGCAGTAAATAATTTAGATGGCAAAGTGCGTGTTTGTCAAGTGCAAGTAGTATTTTTAAGCACAAACGTCTGTCCAACTATTGAAATATTAAAAACGTTTTATTGTTGCCCCTGTCACATGCAGCTCTTGAATGACACTTCATATTAAACCTTTTAAATTTTAATAGGTCTATGCCTATTTTAAAAACATGCAAACTCATTATCTTAATATCTGTTGCAGTTGAACTACCTATGTGTGAATGGAACCAATTTTATTTGTGTAGATAACATTAATCTATAGTATGTATCTGTTGACCAGAAGTTAAAATTGGGAAATCCGCCATTCCTCCTTAAACAAAAATACCTAGCTTTATTCTAACACAATTTATTACCAATAATTTTGTATATTACAAACGGATTGGCTAAATCAGAAAACCCATTTATTAATGACTAAAACAAGAAACCTATTGAAAAAGCTCAAGGATTTTAATGCAGAGCTTAGAATAGACCTGCTTCCATAATCACCCTCTCATCAATCTGTTGTCACCATCATTATATCATCACCATTCACAATCGTCATCTCATAATTCTCAACACCGCACCAGTAAACAACAACGACATGACCTTTTCAACACTTTTTGTGGCTTCCTAATTTCCATTTTTGATGCTATTGAAGTGCTTCTACTACCCAGAAGTATAGAAAATGCAATGGTCATTTTCTTGAACACGAAACAAAAATCACTGTTTTTAGCGTTCGTTCTATCATTATATGAGGAAAAACTCGGCAAGTCATATGATCTATCATTATTATTACTGCACTTCAAACTATCAAACTATGAAGGTTATTTTCATGTTACGCTTATGATGTATGACTATTCAACATTCTCAGTATTTGCAATAAAGTTAGAGTGCACAGTCGTGGAAACGGTATTGCAAGCCAGCAGGTTTTATGATGTTTTAGTAGAGTAATTTAATATACAGTCTACCCACTCACGTGTTTCAATGTAGTTTTTATGCAACTTTTCTGTTATCATGTAACGTTTACTGTTTGGCATAAACTTGTTGGTATTGAATTGATGGTAGCTCGGCCACATAACTGGCCAACTCATGTGAGAAGTAGCCCATATGATCGAATCGATTTAACTATTATTTGTACGCTTTGCCGAAAATGTGCAAATGTATAAATATTTTCTTTCCTTGTAACTGGTCATCAGCGATGTAGTGGAAAATGTTGAATAGTGGGAGAGCAAATTGTCACATGAATAATATTTTACTGCACGACGTCATTAACAGTTGTTATTACTAGGTATTACATAAGTTTTTCGATGTTATAAAACACTCTTCTATTTAATTTCTGATTAAATGACATAATTCAACTATATGAGGTGCACTGATATCTGTGAAGTTTGCGGTGTGTCTGTAAAATTTATTAAGATTAAAATGTCTCAGAAGTTGTTACATCACAACGTATCATACTATTGAGACAGTTTACAGTTTAACTAGTGATCTGTTCTATCTTGTATTAGTTTGGGCAGTGTGTGATAGTTCAGGCATGATTTTTCAATATGTGCAAAAATCTTAATTAAGTTTAACTGCGATTTTCTGAGTAAATTGAAGGATACATTTCTTCTTGCCACTTGAACTTCTTGTTGCAGGAACTTTGTCATTTGCTTCGACATTTTCAACTTGTCTCTGATTATACCGGTAATTAAATCACATTCATTTTAACAAGTTAAATAAGTTTTACAAACCGATTATGATTGCGTATTTATACACGTAAAAGTGGAAAGGGCTTTATTGCAAATAGATATATTTTCAGTGAGTTATTATGAGTTCATTTTAAGAAGGTACCTATGTACATTTGATTTCATTATAAAGGCAGATGAAAGATTCAACAGGCTCTTCCCAGCATAAAAGAAAGGATTCAAGGTCACCTTTTGCAATTTGAGTTTGATTACGACAAAACCAAAACGTTTTCAAAACGAGGCAATGCAAATGTGCAATGGTCGCAATTGCAAGCACAGATACCGGAGCACAATAATAATGTTCCATGAAGTAATCGTGAATTTGATGTCTTGTGATTTGTAGTTCTTGACATACAAAAAACAAAGAGGAAGCTTTGGTTATAAAATATGACCAAGCTGTTTTGTACTTTTTCATAAGTTTAATTTGAGGTATATGCAAAAAACCCTGCGCTGTGTATATGAAATTGTGCTGGGCTGTAACTTTTACATTTTCCCGCTAATCATGAATTGTTTATTTTTTACGTGTTTTTAAAAAGTATACGTTGTATATGGTGCATACTACAAAATATTCCACTACTAAAGCTTGGAAATTATATTTCCATTTGACGTAATATA
>JAANSO010001810.1:0-15425 GCA_036507315.1 Lepidocyrtus fimetarius | reverse complement strand
TATAAAACTTTTTTTGTATAACAATGTCTTTTCTCCCCAATTTATGAACTTACAAACCTTCATAATCATTCACACCCTTATTCATTTATTTCATTGTTTTAGACCATTCAGGTAGAAAACTAGAGTTTGTTTCTTTTTACGCATGGTTTATTTTTATGCTTTGAAATGTAACTGCAATGTGACAAACTTTGCTAAAATCTCTAAGAAAGAATTTATTTATATGGAAAACAAGATCCGTTTACTGTAAATTAATCTCAATGAAGCCATGCTAAAATTAGTTACCTATCTATCTGATTTATAAAGTTTTTTATTAAATTTATTGCATGATCGTCAAGTTGGTCTTCATTCCACGTTTTGGTTAGATATAAACAAAATGCGATTGCTTTTATTTTATGAAACGAAGCAAACTTGGAGCAAACTTGGATTTTGATACTTTAAAACAATATTTTTGAACAGAATAGATTTTATTGTTAATTTTGACAAACTACATTCTAAAGAAAAATTTACATTTTCCTTTATACCTTTATATAATCTAAATTAATTACACAAATATAAAAATACTGGCGTGGCCTTGCAAAATCAATGATAGTCATGAACATATTTTACTGGATTGGGCAACATAGTTTAAAATTATTCATGTAAGCATGAGTTGAATCACCGAAAAAAAGATAATCTCTGTTCAAGCCAAGATCAAGACTTTTCCACTTGCCTGTTTTTACTAAAAAGCTAGCTTCTTTTCTTTCGTTCCAACTCACGTGAGCAGCTCTTTGTTTGCTTTCAGCAAAGGTTTTCATTTCGAGTTTTTACTGTTTTCATTTTGGATTTTTTCACCCCAATTCATTTTCTCTGCAAACTCTCTTCTTTTCGTTGCTCTCTGTTTGATCATTTGAATAAGGAAACCTGTAACAAGTAAACCAAGGACTTGTGTGAATTTCCAGTGTAAATGAGCTTTGCTTCATGTCACATCCGCAATTTTGCGCATGCAAAAGAAAAAATGTTTATAACCTAATCTAAGCACATTTTTTTATAAAAAGCGTTTATCAAGTAGCTATTTTCTTGAACAAATCATAAATTTGATGAAATGCAAAGATAGCATTGCCAAAATCCTTGTCGATCTGTTATATTGAATATTCGAAATGATATTGATTTAAAATTCCTTTTAATCGGCGAATTTCACAAGTCTTCCCTTTCAATTGTTTCTTTCATTACCTAAACTGCCCACATCGTTTGTTCGCGTGTAAAAAGTGTTTTAATATCACTTGCGGAATAAATCGGTAAATTTCTCCATCCGCCTTATAGTTCAGATTTAAATAAACGACCAGATTTGATTCTTTCATAATTGTGCATTTATTTTTAATTAACTTCCTTTTGCTTTTTGGCTTTCTCTTTTTTAATGAACTGTGATTGAAGGACGCTCCTTTCTCATTTGATTGCTGAAAAATTGTATAAAAAGTTTTACAGGCAAATTTCAAAATTTTAGTTATTAATGAGCGGATTTGCTTTCTGGGACACTTCACCCCAAATTCCAGTTCATCTCACCTTTCCGCAAAACCAACCTTTTCAATATCAAACGTCCCATTTTTATTTGATTTTGCCTTGAAAAATAATGAATTAGTCAATAAATGAAAGGTTTGTTATCCAAAAGACGCAAATTTATTTTTATATTTTATTATGAAATACTCAATTCAGATATAAAAAATGGAATTAAACACCCCGAATAGTTATATTCATTTGTAATAATAAAAGTAAAAATGCATTTAAATTAGTCCGTCACAAATTACATCAAGTTTTTTTTTGCAACAACAAAATTCCATAGAAAGAAATGCAAAGCTGCTACTATTCTTCTCTCAGCTTTCACTTGTTTCATTTATCATTTTCTTAAGCTTTCACCGACTTCAAAACACAGTCTCATCCTTAAATGTCCCCAACGGACTTTCTTTTGCTTTAGGGCATTTTTGTTTGAATTCTGGATATCTAAAATCTGGTTTCCTTAATAAAACAGGAAGACAAAATTGAATTTGAGAAAAGGGGTAAAAACAGATTTAACTGGTACATTCCTCAAGAAAAAAGTATTTTGCTTAAGTACAATTCAGGCTGGATCCATTATCCTTTCTATTTCATTTTTATTCATTTGTGAGAATGGATTCTTAGGAAGAATAAAAAACAGAAAATGTAATAAAAACAATGGGAAAAAGATTTCCCACACCAAATCAGAAAATTCCCAGATTCCTGTTCTTTGCTGATAAAAATAACATTCTTTTTCACAAAAGGGGATGTGGAGACCTAGCAAAAGGAGAGCTATACTAAGACAAATATGGCTTTCCTGTACTTTTGTCATTTGTCACGTGCGACAACAAACCCGAGAAAAACAAAACTTGCAATCGATTTTGTTCTATTTATTTTTTAGCTTGTAGCGTTTTTAAACAATTGAGAATTACTGGACTTATAAGGCTCCAAGTAGCAAATCATGTCCAAGAAAAACCACGTACTGTGAATGTACAACGTGACGCAATCGTTTCTACCTGATTAATACATTAAGCAAACAAGAGAAAATGCAAAACTTTCTCCACAATCATGTTTGAAAAAGAAATTCTCTGTCTATTTTATAATTCAGTATTACTTGATTAGTCTTACTATTATGCATGTCTTCATGTTTTTTGCATATTTCTCCATAAACAGGTAGGTTTAGCGTTCTTATTCTTATTCTTCGTTGATTTCATTTTCAGTTCGGTAGGAAAGTAAAAATGAAAAGGGTGATGGAAAAATTGACTTGACCACACACGACATTTATCGCTCAAGCCACCCCTCGGGAAAGTGTTCATCCCTCATTTCATCTCCCACAGCCATTTATTTTCTAAAGATTCCAAAAACATTTTATTCCTTCTTTTTTTAAATAAGAACGTAAATAAAAACGGCTTGGACAAATACAATGTATCTTCCTTTCTCCATGCTTTCCTTTTAAACATTGCTTTCCTTTCTTATCTTTTACATCATCATTACTTCCCTTTGCCAAAAATCCGCCCAGGAATCAACCCCAAACCCAATAGAAAATGATACAATTTATGGAAAGACAACATTTTTATAGAATTCACTTGGGAAATACAGACTTCCCCTGCCCTCTTAAACCCTCTTTGGTTTAAGTTTAACCTAGCCTGCCGCTGCCTGCCTGGAAGTAGGGGACATGATGTATTGGGAATGAATGTCGTCATTGTGTACCCCAAAATACACAAAAAGATAGTAAGAATGGGATACCCTCATGGCCATGGCTCTTCATTATGTGTTAATGACTGTGATAATGACAATAAAATGCTTCTGCAAACAAAATAATACCTCATACGTTAAGTTTCCTAATATAATTCCCAGATAAAAATGATAAAACTTTGACCTTTAAAAACAGAAAGTAACTTGGGTGGGAGTAATTTACTTCGAGTAAATGAATGAGGGTTGGACAACAGAGACAAATCCCTTTCAATTTCTCACTTTCCATTCTCCAGACACCCCATTTTACATGCACACTCCCTAAGAAAAGTAAAAGCATGGAGCTGCATAGCCCGTCCAATAAATGACCCTCATTTACTAAAAGATCAGAGTCAACTTATCCTTTTCTCAAACGTCTTTGCTTATCGCGATTTCAAACACAGAACATTTTCAATTACAAAAGAAGAAAAGGATTACATATAAAGCATTTATAAACTTTCTAGACAAGTGTAGAGTGTAGATGCAGATTACATGTATTAATTCTACTTGCAAAGCTTTTACAATTCTAATAGCCAGCATTTTATTAAACTTTTTAGGGAAAACCATTACACTTTACAAAGTTTCTAACAATTGAACAATTAGCTGATAAGGTAATGATAACAAGTTTAATTAAAATCCTGCTTCGTCATCCTTTCCGTCGTCTTCATCTTCTTCCCCATTGTCAAAGTATGACTGGTTTGTAATCCGTTCCACAGTCCATTTCTTCATCGCTAAGTTCGGATTCCTAAAGAAAGAGAATTTAATTAACTTCCTCAGCAGTTAAATATAATTAAAATACTTTAAAATAGTTACTAAACCTACATCGGTATTGTCACGCTCCGCATCCTTCACCTCATCCTCGTCCAATCTCTCTTGTTTGATGTGGACAAGCTTCACACCCTCCTCCAGTTCCTTATCAAAATCCGGCAAATCCTCCACTTTCTTTGCTTTCTTTGGTAAGACATTCATCATCTTGCCACTTTGTGGAACAGTCAAAACTTCGGGAAACATGTCATCCTCCGCCATCGGAACCAAATACGGTTCCAAGGTCAAGGGGGACTTGTACTGGTCTACGTACCGTTCAATAGGAATTCCTGTGTGCTTCACTTGCTGAGTCAAGTTGAAATTACATGCAAAATACTTTCCGTTGGCGACATAACCTCCAACCGCCGTTGTGGCGGATGAAGACATTTCAGAAGGTTTCGGAGCCCGAGGGTAGTCCGGAGGAAGGCGGGGGTTTAAATCGTCTTTTGCAGCTGGTCCTGGAGGTCCCCTTCGCATCACGTTTTTAGTTCCTCCTTTTAACTTCGGCACCTGTGGCCTTGGCCTCAGAAAAAATGACAGTTTGGCTTGATTTTTATTTGAAGCCATTTCTAAACCGGAAGTGTAATATTAAGATATGTCACAATTTTTAACAGTTCACTTAATTTTTCCAGATTCCAGACTGGATTTTCACTTGTAAATCTTCAAGATTTTGACTTTGGATGGAATCAGGTGCACTTTTTTCACATTGACATCCCGCCGCCGTGAATCACAAGAGTGTACAGAGATTTTACATTTTTATTAATGGCAGTGAGAACCCATTTACGAATCTTTTGAATAATTTTAGAAAATATTTTATGACTTTAATTGCGTTATCCAACCGTCCTTGGAGAAAAGTGGAGAAAGTTGGTGAAAGCCGGGAAAGGTGTTGTGGAGACGTTAGAAAGGAAAGGAACAAAGGGAAACTATGAATAATTTATAGCCTATGTGCATGTTGTATTATAAATCATGTTTCAATTTTCATTTTCTTTGCTTCCCTATGCATAAATGAATCATAATTACAATTAGGCTTGCACTCGACTTTACTCCACTCTACAAAACGGTTTCATAACTCTTTTAGTTTTATTTCGATTTGAAAAATATCATGTATCGTTTTGGCGATAGATTAGAATCACAAATTCGCATTTCAATAAAGCTTGGCAGTCTTCCAAGAGTTTTGATCAAGTACATTTCATACAGAAAGAATCAACTTGTCATTAAGTCAATAGTCAACTTTTACTTGACTTTTTACATAAATAGAAATAAATAATGGAATAATACAAATATTTGGAATAGTACAAGAGGAATAATAATAGTAGTGATTATAGAAGATAAATATTTAATGTGTGATATCAATTCACAAAAATATAATTATTTTAGCACAAAAAGTTGAGTAAGTTTCGGAGTGAAAGTCGCTGAATTGCCAATCCTTCAATCTTTTTACAATAGCACCCTGTAAGAGTTATCCGTAAGTCCGTATAAAATTATGACGGCCGCATTCTTCTCAAACCAAAGCTCGTACACTTCGTCGCAAATGTTTTGAAGGTATTTTCGGAGCCTAGGATGCCTAAAAAAGGAAAATGGAGCAATTAGTCTGCAAACTTCAATTTCGAATATGAAAATATATAATAAACGTACTTCTCAATCGCTTCACTAACTCCTTTGTGGAACTCGTCCTTGTCTAAAGATCCTAAGCAGGAAGCTAAAGTTTTTACAACGGTGCTGTTAACATCCAACCCAAGCACTTCTATGCTTTGCTGCTTTGCCAATTTTGGAATAAGATCGGTGACATGGTGCAAAACTTGATTTTCATATCTTTTCTTCCAATTTGCTACTTTTTCTTTTTCTTGGACAATGAATGAGATGTTAAGCATGGCTGCAGAAGTACCCACTTGACCTCCGGAACTTAACCTGTCCTGTCCACTTCCCTCCAGCCTTTCCCTTTCCAAACTGCTGCTGAGTAGCATCGTTCCCATTTTGCCGCTTGAACTTTCACTCCGACTTAGATGTGAGGGGAAGCTGTTGGGTCCGTTGTTGCTGCTCTCCGATGGCAGAGTGGTAGTGTGAATGTGACGAGTTATGAACTCAACTGCTTCCTGTTTTGACATCTTTGTCTCCTTGAATAACCCTCTTTCCAGCATTTTTACACGGATTGTTGAATAAAATTCGTTTTCTTTCAGTATTAGCATGAATTTTGCGCCGGATTCCTTGCATTGTTCTTCTGCTTCCTCCAGAGTCTGTATTTCAAAGTAAAAAAACAAATTAAAATCATGAAAACTGTTTCTCCGAGAGTATTAATTAGCTTTTTACCTGTGAGCATTCAAAAACCGTGCATTTGATCCCATGTGCCCAAAGCTCTTTCATTAACTCCAATTTCTCCTTCGACATTGGATGATGACCAGCGGAGCAAATCACTGCGTGAACTGTTCCTTTTTTATCCCAATCCTGACAGTCTTCTCCGTCATATCCTGCCACCAACTTGTCAAAACTTAGGCTTATCCCTACTCCACACTGACTGTATTGGTCACGGGCTCCCAAAGACGACATTTCCGGTTCCAGAGCAAGGGATGACCTTCAAAATGAAAATAATCATTTATAAAACAGCCTGAAATAACAGATTTTATTGCAAACCTTACCTAAAGCTCTCGATTAATTCATCGTATCGGCCACCAGCAGCTATCACATCCATCGTCGTCTTATTCTTTTTTCTTTTTAGTGAGCAGACCACTTGGAACAGCAGTCCAGAGTAAATATGGGAGGCGAAGACCATTGTTGGAGCTACTGCAACGCGAGACTATTCAAATAACCAAAATATTTCAAACAATTATTTTTATACTTAAAAATGGATGGATTTTTACGATTTACCTTCAACCCCAAATGTTCCAGATGATTTACTAAAATCTCCAACTCATGTAATCCAGTTTTAATCAAGCTAGCAGCCTCACTCTTTCGCTTTGTAATGCTCTTGAACAAATTAGAAATCTTGGCCAAGCTCCCCTCAACTTCCATTAGTTGGAACAGCATGCTAATGAAATTCTCTGGGTATCCTTTCCCAACCAAATAAGTCTGAATTTGGTTTTTACTAGAACTGCTCTCCAATTTAATCTCGGCCAGCATTTGTTTAACCGGCTTTTGTCCCTTTTGGTCAATCCCGTGATGAAGAAGAAGTCCTTCTAGGAGTTTAGTATGGCCTAGTCGTATAGTACAAGGTTTATTCCTCAGCCAGGGCAACTCCCCAACTACCTCCATGGCAATTGATAATATCTCGGCGTCAGTGATGAGACTTCCAGGCGTGCAGTCGACAATATCAAAGGCACATTCCATTAGCTCCCGAGGATGTAAGCCGTAGACTTTTCTTTCTCTGAAGACTTTCTCAATAGCGTATCGTTTCATATGCCGAATCCCATAGCGTCCAACATACCTTGCGAATGGAGTACGGAGGTCATGGGGGAGGCACACGAGGTTTCCAGAGTGGCTCATTAAATAAACTCCTGATTCCTGATGCAAGGGAGACTTTGGCATGAGAAGAGGGGTGCCCACTTCAAGGCCGCCGTGCTTTTCGAACACTTTTTGTATCGTTGTCTTCAGTCTATGCACAAAATGAAAGCATTTGAAGGTATTTGCGTTGAAACGTGTGTTTTCCATGTCGAACGTGTAGTCTTCAACTGGGCTAACTCCTTGGAGGAAACACGAAGCTATGAGGAACTTGTACGCTTTGCTTTGAGAGTTCTTTAAAGTTCTGGAGAAGATGTCTCGGAGCTCTGCCTCTTCTAAATGCGGAGGTGGAAGATAATCTGATTGAAGAAGTTCTAAACTGGTTGGTCTCTTTGAGGGTTCGTGATTTAGAAGCCATTTTGTTATGTGTGTGACTTGTGGCGTGACAATGTCGTCGTAATCAGGTGGGAACGTTATGGAAGGAAGACGAAGAGCTGATATTACTCGAACCCGTTCCATTCCTGTTGATAGTGGGCGGTAGAACATTTCAAAGAAGATTATTCCAAGTGAGTAAATATCCACTTTTTGATTGTAAGTGATTTTTGAAGCTTTCACAATGAGTTCGGGAGCCACGTAAAGAGCAGTTCCCACCTGGCCTGTTTGAGATTCTTCGGGGAAATCCACGGATTGATTGTGTCGGTGTGAATTGGCGTTGTTGACTTCGTTTAAACTCTTTTCTGCATTTTGTGAAGCCTCAACAGTCAATTTAGGAAGGATTGAGGAAGTTGCTAAGCCAAAGTCTCCTATTTTCACGTGATCTCCAGAGTCCAAGAAAACATTGACGGGTTTTAAATCTCTGTGGATCATTCCTTGCTGGTGGATGTGAACAAGACCTTCTACAATTTCTCTGAAGAGCCTCCAAGCCCTATCCACGTCTTCGAATAGGTTGTCGTCGATGGCTTGACGGAGAGTGGATTTTTCACAGAATTCCATCTGAATGTACATATACTGAGCTAGTCTGGGGCCGGGTGGTTGTTGCTGTGGCGCAGAAGTTATTTTGGAGTCAGGAAAAGAAGGACTTTTGCGATCTTTTGCGGTTTCTTTTGTTTGAACACTCAGCTCAACTGATTTGAATTGTTTAGGAAGATTTTGTGAAGAATCTTCAACGCCGGTATCCTCATTGGTTCTTCGGCTATCACTTTCAAATAAAATGTCGTCTTCTGAATCATCGTTAGCATTTGTGGTTAAACGCCTGCAAAAAAGTAACATGATTTTAGTTAAACCTCAATTATATTTTATATATTTTAAAATTTTAAATGATTTGCAAAATTGCGTACAGAAAAGATGTCCCAAATAAGTCCAACTCGTCAGAACTATCCTCAGAATCATCCCCGTCTTCATCTTCGTCCTCACATGCAGTACCATTTGGTAGCGAAACGCTCCACTCCGAGTCCCCTGCTCCTCCAGCTGGAGGCGCCATTTCTTCAATGTTATCCATTAGGCCAAGCTACAAAATTGACAAAATCATACATTTTTTAAAATTCTTCAAACTTAATTATTTTTGAAAGATTCATTAAGCCTTACTTACGCTATTTTGATTCTTCTTGTCGAAATTCAACTTGAATCTTACACTGCTATTCTCTTTAGCAGGTTTAACTATTTTTTCTTTCTTTGCACTTGGGGAACTAGGAAACTTGTCGTTACCCTCGCCATTGGAGGTTGTAACGGTTTCGGTATAGGTCGAAGTTTCATCAGTCTCTTCCTCCTCTACAGTTTCAATCCATGAATTGAAATATCTCACGACATTCTCGTGATTCAGTTGGGAAAGCAGTTTTACCTCCCTTGTAATCTTCTTGTTTAGTTGTTTATTCCTTGGATTTAGCTTGATCCTTTTTAAAGCGTAGATTCTCCCGTCTAATTTATTCTTTACTTTGAGTAACATCTCCAAATCCTCCTTTCCCCAGCCACTGTTGCACTAAAAACTCAGAATGAAGCCGAGAATTGCCTGAGACGGGAATGGCTGATAAGGCAGAAGCAAGTCGAGGGTTAACTTTGGCTAAATCTTCATCTTCTTCATTCTCTTCTTCTTCCTCCTCCTCGTCTTCATTTTCGTTCTTTTTCTTCCGTTCTGAAACTAAACCTTGGATTGTGGGGCCTTTCTTGATTGACATTTTTAGGAAAGGATGCTCCAATAGCGCTGATGCAGTCCAACGGTTGTTTTCCAAAGTGGATAGGCATTTCTTTAGAAAATCTTGAATTTCTGGGGGAAGTGCTGAAGGTAATGTCTGGGTTATCATCTGATAGGTATCGACCTTTTAATAAACTTAGGACAATCACTCCCAGCCTGTAAATATCTCCTTTCTTCCCTCCGCGACCCACACTTGGAGGAAAATGCTCGTGTGTATCTGGAAGCTGAAGAATAGATTTGTAGAGTTCACAAACTTTCCTTTCAATCCCGTAATCTGCTATTTTGACTTCATCTGAAATATTCAATTAGAGTAATTATTAATTACTAATTAATAACTAATTACACAAAAACTAGCACATTTAAATGTGACATTAATTATTACCTCCAACGTCTAAAAATATGCTGGTGTCCCGCAAAAACCGATGCGCAATGTTGTTATCATGAAGGAACTTCAAAGCTTCCAAAATCCCGTTTGTAATGTGTCGTAGTAATGGTAAAGCCATACTACAAAGCTGCTGTGGATCTTGAAGATAAGATTTGACCGTGTGCCCCCTTAAGAACTCCTGGATAATGTAAAGATAAACCACTCCAGGCTCATCCGGACTGTGCTGCACTTTCATTCCATGGTAAAGAATTATGTTGGAATGTTCCAACTTTGAAAAACAATTAAACTCTGTTTCAAATCCTTTGAATTTGCTTTGCAAGTCCCTCCACAGTTAGCGGACAGCCTTCATTGTCCACTTGTAAAGGTGATATCAAGAATTTCCACTCGTGGATAGCCACAAGCATTCCGTTCTTAGAGATTCCGGCGTAGACTGTACTGCCACGGAAAGGACTCCGACCGATTAGCTCTCCTTTGTAGACAACTTGAGGAATTTTGTTGGAGATGCAACTGCTCCCAAGGTATTCTATCACAGTTTAATGAACAATCTTCAGTTAAGGAAGAGTCAGAGCCTTCTGAAGTGCTTCGGCGTCTTCTGGAGGACAAGGAACGTCTTTTTCTACGATTGAAGCTACCTCCGTGTTTCATCGGGTAGAGAGAGGAGTCAGAAGAATGAACGGGAGAGCCAACTGTGACTTCACCGGGGCTATGGGGTTCTGGGCTGGTTTTCCAAAGTTCTCGACGCCTTCGAAGCTCTTCCCGGACCTCTTCTTGTTTCCGGAGAATCTCTTCTTTCATTGCTAATCTCTGTTAATTAAATCAAATTTCAAATAGAGCCCTAATTTAGTTAAAATGCTATTTAACGGTTAAGAATGTTCCAAATACCTCTTTTTCTCGGTAGAGCATCTGCTGCTGAAGATTCTTCTCCTCCACCTGCTTATTTCTCATCAGCATCTCGTCGTAGAAGGAACCTGTTGGCTTTTTTTGATGGGAATAAAGATATTCTTCACCCCTCTGCAGGACATCGTACATCATCATGTCTCCAAGTTTTTCCTGTGCTGTTTTCTTCAATTCTGCTATCAGTTCTTCAATTTCCTGAGCTGAGAGACCTTTATACTCCTTAATTGACATTTTTGGAATGCTGAAATAAAACCAAAAATCCAAAATTAACTTAACCGAGGTAGTTGTTAAGTACATTATTAACTTACACTGTTGGATACTTTGGAGGAAATCCTACAATCAACTTGACAAAAGTAATGTTCTTTTCATCCTCCAAAACAATCCCTGTACCGGCACTGCTCCCCCTCTGGGGATAGAGCTTAACTGTGAATCTAGGATGAGGGGAGCCTGTTGTGAGTGTCCTCCTCGATGTCTGCAAGGTACATTGACTTGAGCGCTTCAAACTCATCCCGCTGGTTTGATAAGACATCCTCAATTGAAGACATTGTTGTTAACTTATCGATAAACTAGAAGACTACTGGAATTCGCATCTTCGAGTTTAAATGACTTTTAAAAGCACCTTAATTGCAATAATACTTAATTCACGATTAGCAAAAATAACTCGTAAACAATAAAACTGTCAACAAAAAATAATTTCACCAGTCGTTTGCTAATTTTGGATTAATTTATTCACTTCATTACTCATCACCCTGCCTTATCATCTAACTATAAATATAGTTAAATGCTGATAAGCTAAAAAGTTCCAAAGAACCTCAGCTGTCATTAATTTGCAAAAAATTGAGTGCAATTTTGTTGTGGAATTGCGTAGAAAAACATGCAAAAAAGCGCATTATTACATCAACAGCTGAAGATAAACTCGCAAGGTCTATGCAGAAAATGCACTTTGGGGTGGGTTGGGACGGTACGCGGGAAATTGTGTATTTGAAAATTGAGAAAAATAAAAGACAGGCGAGATCAGAGACTCATTTCTGTGTGGTGCAAATGACTGAACAATTTTAATTAAAGTTTAATTAAATCATCATTAAGTTTAATTGAGGTGTGCTAATTGTAATTAGAAGACCACCTTGGAGGATACTTGAGTAATTTTACTCAAATTCAAGTGAAAATGAGTCAAACAGCGGCACCGGTTGATCTCGAGCTGAAAAAGGTTCGTTTAAATCTTGTTTAATTAAATTGCAAGTTAATTATACTGGTCCTTTGCTTTTTAATTTTTAATTGTAAATTAATGATGCAATAATCCTATTGAAATAGCGCATCTCTGCTTATTTATTTAATTAATCAGCTGTTTAGTTGAGTTGATGTTTTTATTTTTCGGTTTTTTGTATGGATTTTAATTAAATGTTTGTTTCTCAGGCTCTAGCAGAACTTAAGTTGAAGGTTATCGATACCAATCAAAAGATAAAATTTGCTGATGCCCAGATTGAAGGACTGAAGAGAAGCAAACGTCACAAGGAGATTACAGATGCTGAAATAGTGGTAAAAATCTTTTTAATTGTTAATTAATAGCATCGCTAATTAAAGTTTAGTGTTTATGTTTACTAAAAAGGTCTTTTATCTTTCTTGTTTAAAAATAGAACTTTGCCAAAGGATGCTAAGGTATATCAGGGCGTTGGACGATGCTTCTTTACATCCACCGTTCCAGAAGTTCGAGAAGGGATTGCAAAAAATATTAATGAATTGAATGATAAGATTCAAACTTTTGAGGTAAATTGTATTCTAACCCGGCACCCTGTTTTACACCTATGTATATATTTTCCTTCTTTGAAACTAATTTGATCTTGAAATACATTTTTCAGACCAACAAGGAGCACCTTGAAAATGATCTGAAGAGCAGCGAAAACGCAGTCAGGGAACTTGTCAATCAACGCAAGCAGTCATGAAGGATTCAACTTAAATTAATTCAATCTCTAATTAACTAAATGTAACGTAACTATCTGCTGTTCTTTTNATTAATTCAATCTCTAATTAACTAAATGTAACGTAACTATCTGCTTTTTATTTTTCCTTTAACTTTTGACATTTATATTAAGAAAACGTAAAAATCGTAATGTAATATGTACTGTATAAACTAACTGCTGCATAATATTACAAAAAGTATTTTAAGGTCAAACCTAAATCTACCTTATGATAGCTTTCTTATTAAGCATGAAAAGTTCGCAAGTCTAATTTGATGCATTTGTAATAATATTAAAGTAAATGATCCTTTCCAATTAATTATTTTCGATAAAATATTTTATTTGTAATATAAATCATACACACACATTGCTGTCATCTCATTTCAAGCATCGTCGTCACAATTATTTTTTGTTGCACTAGATTCTTTTATATAAGATTAATAGGCTAGCTAGGTATTTCCAAACAGAACACACTCAAATGTATATGTATAGATACATAGGTAATAGGTAAGCTCTAGCTAAAATCTAGTTTTCGAAGTTAAATTCTAAAAGTATTCAATTAGAAGTCTATAAACGGATTTTTAACAACTTTCCTACCAAATAAAATAGAAATAAAACCAAAAACATAAAAATGCACAAAACTAAACTTGATGTCGTCATTTCATTCATCATATACGTGATTGAGGATAGCAATAGGATAAAGATCAGAGGCATTAACAATATAAAAAGTTTTAGCTACATAATATGCTATTGGCTATTACCTGCTAATTGAGGAATACTACGAAACATTAAAAATTCCTTTTTGTAAGTCAAAAAAATTGATTTAGTACTAATACTAAACTTATATAACTATACAACTAGTATAAAGTAATTATGTAAAATGTAGCTATTTCTTAGGAGGACGGAAGATGCCGACAACGACTGCGTGATCACGTTCATATGGCTCCAAAGTAAGCTGTTCCTTAGGCTTCAGTTTATCAGCTTTCAATTTCTCTACTTCTCCAGCGAACACTGCTTCAGGCTCGGCAGTAGAGTCGATGCAATTAGCCTGGAAATAAAAACGGAAGTTAAGAATTTTGCTTGATTTTATCTTGAAACAGTATTTCATGTTTCTAAAGCTGTACTTATAGTTAGAATGGTTAATCTTTAAGTCTTTTTGTGGAAGTACATACCTTGATTGAAATGACGAAATGGCCTCCAGTCTTAAGATAGTACTGTGCATTCAGGGAAACAATACGGGCTTGATCTGGCTGTGCCACATCAGCAAAGATGCAGTCGACCATCCCAACCAGCATCCGGTATTTCAGAGGGTGACGAGCATCTTCAATGATTGGAATGATATTTGTCCTTTTCTTAGCAACATTCAAAAGGTCACGGCCAGAACGATGAGAGAACTCCACAGCGTAAACTAAACCTTCCTGTTGGGGGAAAATATACAAATCCATTTTAAAAATTAAACTACAATCAAGTTTAATTGCCATTTAATAATTAATATCGAGCAACTGAGGACTTACCGGTCCAACAACATCAGAAACATGAGAGACAGTAGTTCCCGAAGCAGCTCCAAGATACAAAACCTTACTTCCAGGTGGCATATGAATATCAGCAACTCCTCCAAGAATAGCAGCAGCCAGCTTAGACCGGAAAGGATTCCAAACTCGGTATTCAATTTTAGTCTGTTGTTCTCCAGGTCCCACTTGCATAGTTTCGTCTTCAGAAGAAATCCTCTTCTCACCGTAGACAGACTCTCCAACTACCATGTTTTTAGTAACAAGGAGATCTTCCTTGCCTCGAGCAATGTAAACTCCAGGGTGACGATGAGGTTCAATTATAACTTTCTTTCCTCCACGAGCCCCACCACCCCCACGACCACCCCTGCCTCCACGGCCGCCACCACCTCGACCTCCGCCTCCTCCACGACCACCAAATCCTCGACCCCCACCACCTCCACGGCCCCCGAAGCCACCTCCTCCTCCTCTACCACCACCACCTCCACGACCACCGAAGCCCCCGCGACCTCCGCCACCGCCACGACCCCCTCCACCGCCAAATCCTTTTGAAAATAAAACCAAATTGAATATAAGCACAAACACACACAATCATAATAACATCAATTAATAATGGTATTTGACCACATTTAATTCAATCGCTTACCTGGTCTTCCCATTTTAAATTAATTGATAAGCACTTATCTCCAGTACAAGCAATCGATTGCAATCCTATAAAAAAGTAAACAAAAACGTATTTAGTATTTTTTGTTGAAAATCTTTTGAAACACACTAAATACCTTTCATAAACAAATAATTGCTAAACTAGACAGCTAAAACTTTAATTACTGATTAAATTTTAATTAATTTTTACTAACTTTAATTAATTTTCAAACAAAATCCTCACTCGTGGCCGTTTATGGCTTTTCAACTCGGCTTTCCTTGCAATGCTTTCAGCACATGTCCCTATCCTTTTACGCTTCTTTCTCCAGTCAAATGCATTGGCTGTATTGCATGTGGAGTGCATTAAACATTGCGGG
>JAANSO010001809.1:0-15435 GCA_036507315.1 Lepidocyrtus fimetarius | reverse complement strand
AAGTGGGTAATTAGAATTTTTTGTCTCGTCTTCAAGTCAAGCAGATTTTCATCAACATTGTGTAGATGTACCATTCATTTCTTATCTTTTCCTTTTCAACAAGTCTATTTTTGTCTAGCTGGTTTGCATTGCCAGAACTATTTGTAGAACAAGTGTTTAAATAATTAATCTTTTACAAGTTAACTAAAAGTTTAGAACAATTTCTTTTGTCAATTTACATTTTGCATTCAAGTTTAACCGAGGATGTTAACCTCAACCTATTTATTTAAGAACCTTTTTTGTGAATACTTAAAAGTGTGCAGTTTTAATCTTGTCAAGTAAGTAACTATCATTATTGTTTAAACTACCTAAAATGTCTTTGAGTTAAAAATAACCTAATACCTTTTCATGTTAAACACAACTAACAAATTCCAAAAACACCTTTTTTCTTGATATTCAAGTTTTTTCCAAGTTTATATAAAGCCTCGATTGGAAGCATTCCGCGCTTCTAGTCTCTCTCTATTCCACGTCAAGAGTGAAACATAACTTTACTTAAAGAGTATACCATTTATCTACCATTTATTTTAGTATACCTATCTTTTAATTTTCCACTTTAACTTTTCCGTTAATAAATTTCAATTAGTTGTTTTCATTTTAAAAGTAATTTTCGAAAGTTGTTGAGATTTCCACTTTATTTCAATCATTTTCATTTGCCTTTTGATACCACAGTTTCAACATAAGCTACAGTCCTAACTAGTGTTATTTAGAAGCATTTGAAGTCATTTAGAATAATTTTACCTATCATTTATTCATCAACTTTACAGTCGTTCAAGTCACTTCTGAAGTCATCATCATTGTTAGTACTAATCACCACCTCAACGAAAGTTACCCCCAACTTTGTCCAAACTAAACCAAACTCATCGAAGGTTACCTCCCAATTTGTATGAATAACATCAACATCTCACCAAAGCTGCTAATACTTCATTAGGCCTACCCCGGTAGCGCACAGAAAGTTTTACGTAAAATGTTGTGAATGAGTTCTTTTTTTGCGTAAGCCATTGTACAACAAAATACTTAAATTGAATGAACTTTATTGTACTGAATTGCAAAACACCTTGTGTTAACTTACAAGACTAGTAATGATATTGATATGTTAGTCGGCTTAAACTTTGCTAAATTAGGACGGAAAATTTTTACAGCAATGATCATGTAGTCACTAGCAATATTTTATGGTGATAACACCGGAAGTAACCGTTACAAAAGTTTTTAAATGATATTTACATCATTTTTAAAGCTTTAATTTCTTCGTCAATGTATGAAGAAGGAGACAATACCTATCCCCTTTCATTTTAAAATACAATTAAGAATTGCGTCATTAATTACACGCCTATTGCAAACGCTTAGAATTTGTAATGAACAATGTTTCTTGAATTTAGCGCCACTAAAGCATTTTGAATTGCATGCAAATCTCATACCACAGAGGATATTACGTATCTTGGTCAGTTTTTCCCAAATAAAAACAAAACCACTTCCGATTAAACAAACAACCCAAATTAAAAATAATTTCAGAATATTTCCCTCCATTTTCAAAGCTTTTGGCTGGAGCTCATCTTCCTCAACCAATGAAATTGGAGATTTGACTCGAACCCTGTCTTGAACCCTTTCCGCAGCGTCCATTCCTTGTCCTTCTTCATCCCACCTTTTGTAAATACCGGATTCTATTAATTTTATAAAAATCTTTCCCATTTCAGTGGCATCCGGTGGAACAAATGTAAAGTAAAGTGGGCCGCTTGCAATCAACTCCTTCCCAATCCAACATCCCCTCTCGTGGATCTCCTTTTCTTTAAAATATTTCCGAATCTGAGTTGCAAGTTGAATCGTAGCTGTCCAAGTATTCGAAATGAAGAATTTTCCGCTATTTAGCTTTACCCTGAATGCCTCAACGCTCGTGCATTTGATAACCGCGGCAGTTTTGCTAAAATACAGGTAGAGTTGCACTTCTTTTGCAAATTTTGAAGTGTCAATTGACCCAGCCAATTTAGTGTACCAGGCCGCAGAAGATATCATCGTGTAATTATTTTCTTTCAATTCAGCTAAATTTGCAATTGATTTGAATTCCGCGGGTTTAATTAATTCACTTGTGACAAAAGCCAGGTAAAAATTGATTAAAACAAAAGAACAGAAAATCCAAATGAGAAAGAGAAAGTTTTTCTTTGACACTTCACTTGACTCTCCTTGAAGAATTCCGGAAATGACTTGAGTAAGCTTTGTATTTTTTACCATTGCTTTCCAATCATATTTTACCGAATTTGGTATGACTGCGATTAAAATCATAGCTGCGAATAAAACTCCCCAGCTGGGGTAATCAAAGACCATTGTGAAACCTTTAAAATCTAAAAAATCCTCTTCTTTCCGGTTTTTACCGCAGTAGACAAAATTACAGTCCATTTCAAAGACCTGCACATAAATCGGAAGTTTGCCTTGTTTCATTTTTCTCCCTTGCTTGTAAAATGCCTTCCAAATTGAATACAGAGACGTTCCAAATGAATCAATTGGGCCGAGATAAGGAATAATTCCACCATATTTGGCGTTTGTAAAGCTTTCTGAACTGTTCCCTTTTTCTGGGGAAGTTTTTCTCCAGGTGTTGGACATTTTTATGGTGCGATTCATTTGAGTAGCGATTAAATTAGAGATGATGAAATTAATGAAAATTCCTTTGGCAACAAGGCTATAAGCGGGGACTTTGGGGTTAGTTGAGTAAACATCGCGGAACCTGGGGAAGGATTGGACGACTTGGTTAAACAAAGGTTGTGGAATTGAATAAAAATCTAACAAAATCGAACTATTTACTAGAGCTGACATTGTTTCTTTACGAGCTCAAATCTGCTTCTATATTTTGGAATGAAGAAGCAACTTTTTTTCTGTGATATTTTATGCAAAACAAACATGAATTGCCACGCGAAATGTTTGTCTAATAATATTTCTTGGATGCTACGTTTGTAACAGTTATTTGGACAAACCCACCCACTGGCTAGTTGCATAAATGGACATTACGAAGCAAAAACAACTTATGCAAAAGAAAATTATATAACGCAAACTTAATTAATGCCTTTTTGTGTTAGAATTTTACGTAAAATGTTTTGAATGAGTTTTTTATGTAAAATTAAATAGTTGAATTAAAGCTTTTCATCACCCACGCATATTGTTCTGAATTGCAAAACATTTTTGAACTAACATTTAAAGGCTATACTTATGATAATTATGTTAGTCTCTTTAGAATTTTGATTGGTTAATTTATTTAGACTTGCTCTTAAAACATTCATTCTACAGAATTTGTTTTTAAAATATGCAAAACCCTTTTTATGCATATTGCATATACGTGCGAAATAAAAATTATCACTAAACTTTTGCGTTTAAATTGGGAATATTGATGGAATTATGAAAATGCACTTGCAACAATGTCTGAAGTTTCCCATAGAATAGCTAGGCTACTCTTGATTAAACAAATTGCTCAAATTAAAAATATTTTTAAAACGTTTCCCTCCATTTTCAAAGCTTTTGAGTCTGCATCCTCATCTATCAAGGAAATTGGAGATTTGACTCGAACCCTTTCTTGAACCCTCTCCGTTAGGTCCATTCCTTGTCCTTCTTCATCCCACCTTTTTTAAATACCAGATTCCATCAAATTCTTAAAAATCTTCCCCATTTGAGCAGCATCCTTAGAAACAAATGTAAAGTAAAGTGGACCGGTTGCAATCAGCTCTTTCCCAATCCAACATCCCCTCCGTGAATTTTCTCTTTTTCAAAGTACTTCCGAATCTGAGTTGCAAGTTTAATCGTAGCTGGCCAAGTATTCGTTAAAAAGAACTTACCGATGTTAAGCTTAACCCTGAATGCGTCAGGGTTTGTGGCGTTGATAAGCGCGGCAGTCTTGCTAAAATTAAGGAACAGTTGCACTTCTTTTGCAAACTTTGAGCTATCAACTGACCCAGCCATTTTGCTGAACCAGGCCACCGTAGTTATCATCGTGTAATTATTTTCTTCTAATTCAGCTAAATTCGCGATTGATTTAAAACCCGTTGGTTTAATTAACTCGCTGGTGACAAAAGCCAGGTAAAAATTGACTAAAACGAAAGAGCATAAAATCCTAAGCAGAATAAGAAAGTTTTTCTTTGAGACTTCATTCGACTCGCCTTGAAATATTCCGGAAATCACTTGAGTAAGCTTTATATTTCTCAACATTGTTTTCCAATCAGTTTCAACTGAATCTGGAATTACCCCTATTAAAATCATAGCGACTATTAAAACACCCCAGCTGGGGTAATCAAAGACCATTATGAAATCTTTAAAATCTAAAAAGTTTTCTTCTTTTTCGTTCTTATCGCAGTAAACAAAATTATGATCTACTTCAAACACCTGCACATAATTTGGATGCTCCCCTTTCTTTTGTTTATAAAACACCTTCCAAATTGAAAACAGAGACGTTCCAAATGTACCAAATGGGCCGAGATATGGAATAATTTCGCCAAATTCTGGATTTGTGAAGATTGCTGAAGATTTGTCTTTTCCGTAAATATTCCTCCAGTTGTTGCAAAGCTTTATGGTGCGATTCATTTGAGCTGCGATTGAATTAGAAATGATAAAATTGATGAAAACTCCTTTGGCAACTAGGCCATAAGGGACTTTGGGGTTAGTTGAGTAAACATCGCGAAATCTGGGAAAGGATTGAATCACCAGATTAAATAAGAATTGAGGAGTTCCGTAAAAATCTAATCCAATCGAGTTATTTGCACTGGGAGCCAACAATGTTTCAAAATTAACTCTCTGCTAAGGTTTAAAATGACCAATTTTCTTTCGTTTTGAGTGAATTTTTACACAAACATCGGTCGTTAAGATTTCTTAAATGATTTTCAATACTTTAGAAATTGGACAAAACCCAATGACTGGTTGAATAAGCAGACATTACGAAGTATGAAAAACAACTTATGCAAAAGTAAATTACACGATGGTAACTTAATTAATGCCTTTTTTAAGTCCATAATAGTTTTATGTAAAATGTTTGAATGAGTTCATTTGCGTCAGCCATTGTCAAAAGAAGTTTTTTCAACACCCACGCATACTGTTTTGAGTTAGGACTGATCTTAAGAGTTGTTTCCTAACTTGTCAAATTTAATTAAAGGTTCCTGAGCATGCGACGTGTTGGAAAATCTGCAACCCATGCGACACGTAGGATAGTATTGGAATAGTTATAAAATGTAGTAAAAATATGCAAATAGTTTAGCAAATTTGTAAATATTTTTCTAAATATTTCCATCATTTATTTCTATACCGTTCATTATACACAACATGTTTCTTAAACCTGCAAACCCTTGCATAAACTTGCAAAGTAGAAATTAGCAAACAAGTGGCCAAGCATATATGCAGGCCAGGCATGCTGGAAAAGAACTGTTTTTTCAACCAGATTGTTAATAAATTAAATAGAATTTGGCTTATTCTAAACTAAAATAAAGGATAACCTTAGCTTGGTAATTAACAATTATTATTTACTTGTTTTTTACGCATTATTCATTTTAATGCAACTTTCTGAAAAACAATCAATAATACTAACTTTTATTCTTGCCATTTTAAAATACAATAATTGTATTTTAAAATGGCAAACTCAAATTCAATACTCGACTAGAAAAAGGGACAACTCACACAACTTGACCCCTTTCGAAGACTGTTCAAAAATGACTTGACCCTTTTCAAAGACTTTTCAAAAGTGAGTTGGCCCCTTTCAAAGAGCAAACGACGAATTGATAATTGCGCCATTAATTACAAGCCTATTGCAAACTCTTAGAATTTTCAATGGACAAGGTTTCTTGAATTTAGCGCCGATAACGCATATTATATTACATGACAAATCATACAAATCTCATACCACAGAGGATATTACGTATCTTGTTTAATTTTTCCCAAATGAAAACCAAACCACTTCCGATTAAACAAACTAACCAAATTAAAAAGATTTTTAAAATGTTTCCCTCCATTTTCAAAGCTTTTGGTTGTAGCTCATCTTCCTCAGTAATTGAAGTTGGAGATCTCACCCGTACCCTGTCTTGAACCCTTTCCGCAACATCCATTCCTTGTCCTTCCTCATCCCACCTTTTGTAAATCCCAGACTCCATCAACCTCATAAGAACCTTTTTCATTTTTATGGAATCCGGAGGAACAAATACAAAATAAAGTGGACCGCTTACAATCAACTCCTTCCCAATCCAACATCCCCTCCCGTGGATCTCCTTTTCTTTAAAATATTTCTGAATCTGAGTTGCAATTTTAATCGGAGCTGGCCAACTATTTGAAAAAAAGAATTTTCCGCTGTTAAGCTTAACCCTGAATGCTTCAGGGCTCGTAGCGTTGATAAGCACAGCAGTTTTGCTAAAATAAAGGAACAGTTTCATTTCTTTGGAAAATTTTGAGATGTCAACTGACCCAGCCAATTTCTTGACCCAGCCCGCCCCCAATATCATGGTGTAATTATTTTCTTTTAATTCAGCTAAATTCCCAATTGATTTAAAAGCCGTTGGTTTTATCAACTCGCTTGTTACAAAAGCCAAGTAAAAATTAATAAGCACAAAAGAACAAAAAATCCAAAGAAGGAAGAGAAAATTTTTATTTGACACTTCATTCGACTCTCCTTGAAATATTCCGGAAATGACTTGAGTAAGTTTTGTATTTCTCAACATTGTTTTCCAATCATATTTTACCGAATTTGGTATGAGTGCGATTAAAATCATAGCGGCAAATAAAACTCCCCAGCTGTGGTAATCAAAGACCATTGTGAAACCTTTAAAATCTAAAAAATTCTCTTCCTTCCGGTTTTTACCGCAGTAGACAAAATTACAGTCCATTTCAAAAACCTGGTTATAAGCTGGAAGTTCCATTTTTCTCCCTTGTTTATAAAACCCCTTCCAAATTGAAAACAAAGACGTTCCCAATAAACCAAATGGGCCGAGTTGAGGAATAATTCCGCCATATTTTGAATTTCTAAAGCTTACTGAACTTTTAGATTTGTTTCCTGAAGGAACTTTCCTCCAAGTGTTGGAAACTTTTATTGTACGATTCATTTGAGCAGCGATTAAATTAGAGATGATAAAATTAACTAAAAGTCCTTTGGCAACAAGCCTATAAGCGGGAACTTTGGGGTTGGTTAAGTAAACATCGCGAAATCTTGGGAAGGATTGGACGACCTGGTTAAATAAAGGCTGTGGAAATGTGTAAAAATCTAACACTATCGAATTATTTTCTGGCATTGTTTCTTTACGAGGTCAACCCGTTGCTTCTCTATTTTGGAATGAAGAGCCAAGTTCTGTGATATTTTAAGCAAGACAAATAAAAATTGCGTGATAAAGTTTCCTGAATGGGTTTTCCAATGTTACTTGAATTGGACAAACCCGCAGACTAATCGGTTGCATAAGTAGACATTACGAAGTGTGCAAAACAAATTATGCAAAATAAAATTACACGGCGTTAACTTAATTAGTGCCTTTTTGATAATAGTTTTATGTTTTGAATGAGTTTTGTACGCCAGCCATTGTAAAATCTAGTTTTTTCATCACCCACGCATGTTGTTCTGTATTTAAATTGTCAAGCAAGTAGCCACGCGTCCGTTCAGGCCAGTTGACCTTTAAAATGCCTTTCTCTCCGGTAAATTTTGCCTTTTTGGTGAAATATTGTTCTATGAGGTTTATATAGTAGTAAAAGAACTTAATACGGTCGTATAAATGAAAAAAGAAAAGTTTATTTAAACCAGATTATTTAAATTTACGCAATATTCATTTTAATGTAAATTTCTCAATAACAATGAATAAATCTTATCAACCTTCATCTTTACCAATTTAAAATACAATTGACAATTGCATTAATTACACGCTTATTGCAAACGCTTACAATGTTCAAGAAACAATGTTTGCTTAACTTAGCGCCGCTAACGCATTTTATATTACATGCTAATCTCATAGCACAGAGGATACTACGTATCTTGTTCAATTTTTCCCAAATGAAAACCAAACAACTTCCGATTAAACAAACTACCCAAATTATAAATATTTTTAAAACGTTTCCCTCCATTTTTAAAGGTTTTGGTTGGAGTTCGTCATCTTCATCAGTCAAGGAAATTGGAGATTTGACTCGAACCCTGTCTTGAACTCTTTCCACAGCGTCCATTCCTTGTCCTTCCTCATCCCACCTTTTGTACACCCCCGATTCCATCAAACTTGTTAAAATCATTCCCATTTCATTGGCACCCGGAGGAACAAATGCGAAATAAAGTGTTCCACTTGGAATCAGCTCTTTTCCAACCCAACAACCTCTTCCGGCAATCCCTTTCGCTTTGAAATATTTACGAATTTGACTTGCAAGTTTTATCGTAGCTGGCCAAGCATTTGAAAAGAAGAATTTCCCGCTGTTCAGCTTATCCCCGAAGGCTTCAGGTTTTGTGGCGTTGATAAATTCCACAGCTTTGCAAAAAGACATGAACAATATCTCAGTGCTGTTGCGGTGGGGAGAGGAGAAATACAAGTTATTTCTCTGGGACTAGAAGATTGGTCAGCGTGGCTCAGTGGAGCACACATAGCATCACGATCAAAGATTTAAAATATTTACGAATCTGACTTTTATCTTAGCTGGCCAAGCATTTGAAAAAAGAATTTCCTACTGTTAAACTTATCCACGAATGCTTCAGGTTTTGCAGCGTTGATGAACTCGACAGCCTTGCAAAAAACATGAAACAACTGCACGTCTTTTGCAACCCCAGAGGTGTCAATCGACTCAATCTTTTTTCTAAGCCAAGCGGCATTGGTTATCATCGTGTAATTCCTTTCCTTCAACTCAATCAGATTCTTAATTGATTTGAATTCCGCGGGTTTTATCAACTCGCTTGTGACAAAAGCCAGGTAAAAATTTATTAAAACAAAAGAGCAAAAAATCCAAATAAGAAAGAGAAAGTTTTTCTTTGATACTTCATTCGACTCCCCTTGAAATATTCCGGAAATGACTTGAGTAAGCTTTGTATTCTTTACCATTGCTTTCCAATCGTTTTTTACTGAATTTGGAATTATCCCGTTTAAAATTATAGCGACGATTAAAACACCCCAGCTGTGGTAATCAAAGACCATTGTGAAATCCTTAAAGTCTAAAAAATTAATTAAAATTAGCGTCTCTTTGGTAGACCTGAACATAGGTTGGAAGCTCACTTTGCCTTGTGGAGTGCGTTTTGAAATGTCTGAATCGTTTTCAATTATGCTTCTCCAGGAGTTTGTCATCCTTATGGAACGGTTCATTTGTAAAGCGATTAAATTAGAAATTATGAAATTGATATAAACCCCTTTGGCAAGAAACCAATACGCAGGGACTTTGGGGTTTGTTGAGTAAACATCGCGAAATCTGGGGAAGGAGCGAAGGACTAGCTCAAACAGGGGTTGAGGAACTGCGTAAAAATCTAACCCGATTGTGTTGTTAACGGCCATTGCTAATTTTTCGCACTTTCTTCCCCTACCTTTCTATTCAGAATGACAAAAAGTTTCCTAAGTTTTGTAAATTATTGCGTACCTATGAGTTGGCTCCGTAATCGAGAATATTTTTTTGTGTGGGTTTTGGCGGTGTAACAGACCCGTAACCCAGTAAGTATTAATTATGAGGTAAAGAAAACATGTTTATGCTTGCTAGAACTTTACATAAACTGTTTATGTAAATGTTTGCGTCATTATTAACTGACTTATATAAGCTTATACCAAGAAAACGAAACCTTAATTTGTTTGGATTTTAATAAACGTTGCATCAAAAAGTTTTACAATGAGGCTATCGATACACAGTAAAAGGCAGCAAGCCTCCCACACAAAATTTTACTTTATTCCATAAACTTTCAATTGCTAATATTTAAAACTTGAGTATTGTAAATTGTCAAGGCTAAATTAACATATTAACCAAAAGGAAGAGAACTTTTTACAATCATTTCACATGTAAACCTTAGTTTGATACAATACTTTAAAAAACTGGAGAAAAAATAGGATTTTTGGGTATGAGTCAGTAGTGAATCTGCATTTGCAAGATGAGAACGCAATTAAAACAGTTTTTAAAGTTTTGGCTGAGCAAGCTCCTTCTAGCAATAATTGGAGCTTGTTTAAGCTATTTTGGTATTTCTTTTGGAATATTTTCCGTGCTTGTTACCGTTTTTAATTGGATATGGAGCTGTTTCTACGGTTAAAATTAAAAGTTTAAATATTACCCCTTAAGAGCAACTTAAACATTTCAGGTATTATTTTTTCAAAATTTTGAATTTCAATTTATTCATAAAATCCATTTTTATTTCAATTATTTTCTTTTAGTCTTCATTTCTGAATGAGAAAAGAACTAATATCGAAGAAGCGACAATTGCTTGATCAATACAAAAAAGCCCAACAGACAAGTATTACTGAAAAAATCAGTTGACTTCCTGCAAACATAAAATTGTTTACTTTTTATGTAAATAGTTGAGCTATGATGCCAATAAAGTTTGTTTTAAAGAATAAATATCAAGTGGAGTGAAAGAATGCACAATTTGTGTACAGTAAAAAAAAGTAAAATAAATAGAGATAAACATTTTATGTTTGATTTTAAGAATAATTTTCTTATTTGTTTTTCTCACGGTCTACTTTATTTACATTATTTGATAAAGAGGAATTTTGCAAAATGTCTGCAATTTTCTTGAATCGGTATTCCACAAATAAAAAATCTTAAAATGACATATCCTTAAGGGTGTAAACATAAAAATATCATCTTATGTTAAATTTAGGAAACCTGTTAGTAAAACTATGGCCGTTAATAATTTCAAATTTTTTGAAAATCAAGTCAAAATAATGGAGTTTTACATGTGCTTAGTTTATTAAAGCTATATTTTTTAATACCCGGAAATGATAGATTACCATACTATTATAACCTCAATGACTATTTTCTTTGTTTCAAAGTCAAAATTTATTTAAAAACGCAATTGAACAAGAAGGCGCATGGCTACTATGGAGCAATCCTTCATTGTATTACAAAAATATTTATTAATTGCAAGGTTGAGGTTAAAATTTAATAGAATTCATTTGAAATGTTAAAGCCAAGCCTAAAACATTAACAAAACTGAAGATATTCCCAGCAAAATGTCGGCAAGGAGCTTTTTCATTTTAGTAGGAGTTTCCGGGCTTTCTCTATTAAATTTAATATTTGGGGGAGAGTTGAGATTTTGTTTTTATGGACCACAAAGAATCAGATATGAAGATTGTCCCGGAGGGTTCATCGCAAGGGTGCCCATCGTGTCTACTTGCACGTATTACCGGAATACGGAAGGCTCGCCAAATATGAAGTAAGTCGACAAAATAGCAGCAAACGATCAAAATTTAATACGTTTTGTAATTTTTCATAGACTGGCAATTGGCTCGGACGTGTGTGACCATTCAACATATAAAGAAATCAAACCAGGACCGGACCAGCCAGTTATCCCGGTAAAAATGCAAATTTATCTGAAATTTCAAAACGTAAATGAACTTTGTCGTTCTTTAGATTCAATTAGTAAGATTTTACGACATCGGAGTAAACTCTACCAAGGGGGAAGAAAACCATCCAGATTTTTGCAACGAAACCTGCCTCCCAGACTGGCTTGACATGACGACACGCAGAGAATACAAAATTTTATACGACAGAACACTTCATTTTTGGGATCCACTAGACAAATACCTTGAGCGAAACGCGGCTGTAACAAGGCGGATAATGTACAAGACAACGATTGAGAAACTTGTTGACAAAGGGGATGAAATGGCCTTAGCAGTAGCAATGCAGGAAGCTGGAGAACTGTTTGAAATTGAAACAACAGCAACTATCGTGCATGCCTTGGAACCTGTAGAAATAATGGAGGAATCCCATGACATCCGCGAGTCCCCCTTAAGCAGCATTTTAAAAATACTCGGCCAAGCTTTCCGCATCACCTACAAGCAATGCCAGCCATTTATTGACCCGATGATTTTAAAACGAACTTTTAGATTCTTTAAAGAGCTGAGAAAATTGTCCAATTATTTTCTTAATATGGACCCTGTCTCGTTGAAAAGAATACTGGATATTTTGCACGAGTGTGAAACCAGGGAAAATGAAGATTTTGAGCTGAGGGGGCACTCCTGTCCGCACCATGATGTTACGAGGATTTACAATAAGAGAAAGGGATTTGAGATGAACAATTTAAATCATAATAGGTCGATTAAACTCGTAAATAGGGATTTTATTATTTCGATTGGATGGAACTCTGTGCAACTTGTGCATGGATATTGTTTTCAGTTTTTTCAAGATGATATTTTACATTTTAGTTTGTTGATGAAAGCGTTCCAGGACTTTTTTATGGATGATTTCATTCGGGCTTACTGGTAAGAATTTAATTTAAAACCAGAGCTGGCAGGTGGGTTTTAATAGTAGTGGAAATGGACTAAAATGGGTTTTATTGGGTAAAAGTGGTAAAATGGCTAAATGGTTAAAATGGGTTTAAATTAGTAAAATGGGTTAAATGGGTAAATGGGTTAAAAAGGGTTTAAATTAGTAAAATGGGTTAAATGGGTAAATGGGTTAAAAAGGGTTTAAATTAGTAAAATGGGTTAAATGGGTAAATGGGTTAAAAAGGGTTTTATAGGGTTAAATGGTTTAAAATGGGTTTTATTGGGTAAAGTGGGTAACTACGTTTTATTGGGCAAAATGGGTTAAAATTTGCTAAAATGGGTTTTATTGGGAAAAATTTGTTTTATTAATATTAGTGTTATACTGGGGCTTTATTTTTTATATAACATAATTTTCCTTGATAAAATCTTATTTAAAAAAACGTTTTCCCCATTAAAACCCATTTTCCACCTGAGGTGGGAAAACCAAAAAACCTTGGGTTTTAACCAGCTCAGTTTAAAATTGGTCAACAATTTGTAATTTTTTATTGCTTGCAGGATGTATCCGGTTTTAAAGCGATCACATATATCCAAGGATGCGTACGAAACGTATTTTGAATCAAGTTGGGAGGAGTTGTATTTGCTGCATGATAATTTAGACGCTTGCGTTGAAGCCGGTTATGAAAATTCTGTTTTTGGCAATCAATTAAATTACCCTTATTGGTATACGTAAGTAGTTTGAAAATTGAATAATTAATATTTAAATTAATTACTTCCGGTTTAATTAAAGAGCTGTGATGGATACCAACTCGTGGGCTTATATTGCACCGGCTGAAGTATTACAAAACACAACGGGATGGAAGGGTTCGATTGAAACTTATTGGAAAAAATATGAAAAAACCCTCTTTACCCAGATGGTTGAGAACGTTGGGATTTGCTTTAAATCTGATGAGGAGTTTCAACAGTCAGGGACGGCACTGGTGAAGCGGCTTTGTGATTGGGATGATTGATTAAAATCGCTTTTTACTTTTTGTGTTTTATTTATTTATTTTATATGTAATTTATATAACAAGGTTTTTAAATAAACATTATAATAGATATTTCATTGAATTCTACAAATTGTCAGATAGCCGTTTACCTTTGTGTGACCGTATATGCCCTTACCTTTTCTTTTTGATTAGCGTTGATAAGTTACGATAAGCTCTTTAAATAAATTCCTAGTAAGGGAAATGCAACATTTCTATTTGCATTGGGTAACTTTCTGGTGTATTTCTCACATTACCCCAGACAGAGAGGGTTGCATAAAGTCAAATCTCAGTTTATTCGCAAAGCTCGGCAGGCCACCGCGGTTTTGTTAATGAGACTTGGCTTTACTTCAACCATTCTAACTGGGGTATTGTAAGAAAGGCCAGAAAGTAACCCAAACAGCGTAATATGCTCCCTTCCATTTCCCTTACTAAGCATTTGTTTCATTGTAATAAAATCTGATCAAATTAAAAGCCATTTAACCGCTGATTACAATCGAACCAGATATGGTTATTTCCCAGGACAATAATATTATTTTCCATTTGGCGGAAAATAATGGGAAATAATGGGCCATAAAATAATAGGAAATACTGGCAAATAATGGGAAATAATGTTCCCGCCAATTCTAGGGTTTCAATGTAATGCATTGCCAGGGTGGTTATTTTCCAATTGTCCATTATTTCACACATTTTTTGAGCGCCTGGACAATGGAAAATAATGGAAAATGGCAGTGCCATTTTCCATTATTTTCCAATACTATTGTCCACCCTGTCCACCCTGTCTGAATCGAACTGAAATGAAATAAAAGGCCGCAAGCCTGCATAGATACTCGATCTAAGTTTGCTAATCTCAAGCATTCATTCAGTTCAATCATATTGCAAGCAAGCCTTGATGACATTCTTCTTTGTTTCAAATTCAATATTTATGTTAAAAGTCAATATTTATTTATATTGACTTTGAAACAATGAGCAATCCTTGATTGTATTTTTAAAATATTCTTTGCAAAGCTAAGGTTAAAATTTAAATTGGGAAATTATTTAGGAAGTTAAAACCAAACATAAAACATTAACAAAACTGCAAATATTCCCACCAAAATGTGGGTTAACACCTTTTTCATTATATTAGGAATTTCCGGACTTTCTTTACTAAATTTAATATTCGGGGGAGAGTTAAGATTTTGCTTTTATGGACCACAAAGAATCAGATATGAAGATTGCCCTGGGGGATTCATCGCAAGAGTGCCTATTGTATCTACTTGTACGTATTATCGTAATACGGAAGGCTCGCCAAATATGAAGTAAGTTGATTAAATAGCAGAAAAATATCAATATTTAATACGTTTTGTAATTTAGATTGGCAATTGGCTCGGACGTGTGTGACCATTCAACATTTAAAGAAATCGATCCAGGACTGAACCATCCAGTTATCCCGGTAAATAATAAATTTAAACGATTTAAAAAAAGATAAAGGAGTGAGGATTTGTTTCTAGATTCAATTAGTTAGATTTTACGACATCGGAGTAAACTCCACCAAGGGAGAAGAAAACGATCCAGATTTATGCAACGAAACCTGCCTCACAGACTGGCTTGACATGACAACTCGCAGAGAATATAAATTGTTATTCGACAGAGCAGGTGATTTTAACGAAATACAAGCCACAGAAAGAGAGCGAAATACCAGATTATTACGGTGGATAATGTACAAGACAACGATTGAAAGACTAGTTGAAAAAGGACACGAAATGGCACTAGAGCAGGCTCTGCAAGAAGCTGGCGAAATGTTTGAAATTGAAACCACGGCAAATATCGTACAACCTTCGGAACCTGTTGAAATCATGGAGGAATCCCACGACATTCGGGATAGTCCCCTCAGCAGCATTTTAAAAATACTCGGTCAAGCTTTCCGCATCACCTACAAGCAATGCCAGCCTTTTATTGACCCGATGATTTTAAAAAGAACTTTTAGATTTATTAAAGAGCTGAGAAAATTGTCAAATTATTTCCTAAATATG
>JAANSO010001808.1:0-15435 GCA_036507315.1 Lepidocyrtus fimetarius | reverse complement strand
CCTTTCCTTTACAGCTTTTTTGGAACGTTAATAGTTTAAAAATCAATTTTAAAAATCCTTTTTTGTTAAAGGTTGACTAGTGATGCAGGAAAGCAAAAAATAAAGACGAGACTGATAACGGCCAAATTTTAATTGCTCGTGAAAGTTTTTTAATGCAAAGTTTAAAAAAGTTTCAGCAAAAACGTAAGCATTTACACATTCTTTATTAAAAATATTTAATACAGTTCTTTAATGGAGATTATAATTGGTTTAAGCTTTAGTTGAATATATGGCGGTTATATGAAAAACTATTTTTTATTCGTGTGTTAGAATAGTTGGGGACTCCAGCATAGGCCAAAAAGCAACAAGTGCAAACAACAACGGACAAAATCCGGAGCAAGCTATGAAAAATGCTGGATGAGTGCTGCTTGGGCTTTCTTCTGAAAATATGATGATTGTGTGGCAGTGTGAAAATTATGCAATATGCGAAAAAGCACAGAAACGGACAACTTGCTTTTTTGCAAAGCTGCGATTGCGCTTCGGGTGCTGCATCTCTTCTGATTCCTCCGTTTATTCCTAACTTGACTGTGAAGGAATAAACAGTGTCCAGCCAAGAAAATGGACAAACACAAAGTAAGTTTGGAAATTTTCAAAAATTTATTTTTCAGTTTTATACTTTCAGATATATATTTTTGTTTGCTTTTACAATAAAAAATATTTTTATTTTCCAGAGATTTCTTGCATAATTCGGAGAAACTGTTTATTAATTTCCCGCATATCCGACAAAGAAATGGAGGCTGTCTGCCCATCTAATCCTGCTTGTTTGATCTGGAAATGAATTCCAAATTGTGGATGGAGGTACGGCCTTAATCTAAAGTTTTCAATTGCCAAGGTCAATTCGCTCCACCAAAAAAGCAAATCCTCAGGGCTGGCATCTAGCTTAATCAAAATATCAGGCTCCAGCTCAATTCTGTCTTCAGTTTCGCATATCCAGAGTCCAAGTTTTGGCAAAATCCAAACAGGTAAAGAAAACACCAGATCAGAATCGTAGTTTATTTTCCTTAGATAAATATAATCACTTGTGCGAATTTTTTCTTTGGATTTCTTTAACAATATGCTTTCTCCAATTTTTAGAGAATTGATCCAAAAGTACTCTGACTGCCCATCCAGTGATTTTTCGGCTAATGTCAAAGCTTGTTGTGTGTAGTGCCAATAAATCTTCACCGCCGCTGCTGCACAGTCTAGAATAAAATCTTGTGTGAGTTTTTATCTAAAATTTATTATACAATTTTTAAAAATGTTTGTTTACCTTCAGCCGTATTTTTCCCTGTGGGCTTGGGGCAATGCGAGCTTGAATTTGTCGGTTTGTCTTGCGTAACGGAATCAGCCATGTTTAATTAAGAGTAATTTGTTTTACAGATAAAAATGGAGTCGGTCTGCCCTGGTGAAACGGAAAATGACAAAAATTGTGATTTTAAAAAATACAAAGCCATTTATACGGAGCGGCTCTCCTTCTATTCAAATTTCATTGGGTCCATAAAGAAAGTTACTGGAGAAAAAAGAAGACATCTTCCGTTTTTTCTTCCAAACCCCACTCCATCCCAAAAGCGCTGTCTAGAAACTTTACAAGAGGTGATCACAAGGACTAAAAAAGGAGAAAGGACATTTACTCTTATCGAGTCAATAAGTGGTTCTGGAAAAACCACGGTGTTGATGAAATTGGTGCAAATGTGCTGGAATTCAAATCTCAAATATGAAGTGGCTACACCGACAGGTAAATTAAATTTTTGATTAAAATTTATATTTCAAAATTTCTGGAAACGCTGTACGTATTGTAGGGATTGCGTCTGCCTTGCTCCAAGGACACACAATTCATTCCCTGGCTGGCATTTTTAATATAAATGCATCATTTGAAGCCATGGCGAAAGCCAAAATGACTCCACGCGTTAAGAAAAGATTAAAAGAAGTAGAAATTCTTATTTTGGACGAAGCATCAATGCTGGGAGCCAACTGCCTTTCCATGTTAGTTGAACGCTTACAAATTGCAAAAAAGTGCAAATCTTTACCGTGTTCTTTTGTGCTGGCGGCGGACTTTGCTCAACTTGGGCCATCAAGAGATTTGCCACTCTGCTCGTCAATTTTGACCGTTGAGAAATCTGCTTATGCCTATTCTGCTCTTGAGCTTTGCAACAAACCGGATTTTTATATTTCTCTGGTTGAGAATATGAGGCAAGCAGAAGACCCAGTCTATTCTGGTATTTTATATAATATTCACCAGAATTTAGTAACGGCCAGAGACATTTCTTTTCTGGAGTCGCGTCGTAGCCAACATCTCACACAGGAAGAAGTTTCTAGATTTCACCATAGTATCCACTTGTATGCAACAAATAGGCAGGCTCATTTGAGAAATCAGTCTTATGTTAGCAGTCTTCCAGTTAACATTAAAAAAATTTCAGCTCTACTATCACCACCTTGCAAAGAGTGTTCTGAAGAAAAATATTTTGACTTGTTTGTTGGTGAAGGAATAGAACTTTTACTGACTAGGAATTTGCTGTTTGCCCGAAACCTATGCAACGGGAGCAGGGGAGTTTTTAAAGGAATGCTTTGCAATTGTGACTCGGTTCCCGTAGTAGTTTTTGCAAATTTTAAAGATTATTCTGGACTCACAGTTGGACCCGATAAGGCAATTCCAATCCCCATTGTGGATGAAAAGTTAACTTGTAATCATTTAACTGACGTGTATGGAAATGTTTTAAAAAGACAAATTACTGCAAAAGTGTTTCAATTACGCAACTGTTCAGCTTTGACAGTGCATCGTAGCCAAGGGCAGTCTTTAGAAAGCTGCGTTGTTTGTTTAGATGGTTTTGCAATACCGGACAAAAGAATGTACACGGCGCTTTCCCGGTGCAAAAAACTTGAAAATTTGTTAATTATTTCAAAACACCCTGTTGCTTTTTACTTTGGAAAATGAATTTTCAGAGAAATTTTTGTGAATTACTTACTGCCTGCAGCCAAGGGTGTGAGTTTATAGGATACTTACTTTTTTGTTGCTGTTTAGGCTGTGCAATTTAAAATGGAAAACAAAAAGTTAAAACGTGAGTTTACCTGCGGATATCCGCTTTGTAATTACAAAACAGATTCTTTTGAAAACTTTGAGAATCATTCAGAATCTCAGCATAACAACGCTTGCTGCGGTGTCTCTTCCTTTAACAAACGTTTTCACAAATGTAATTCTCACAAAAAATGTGAACAGAGCAACGACAAAGAAATAAAAGTTGCTCAAAAGCCAAATGGTGAACCGCTTTTTATTAAAACTAATGAAAGCTTTCGTGGAGCAGTGGCGAATTATGTTTGCAAATTTGAAAATGAATTCAAATTTATTGGTGAAGCAGTTCATTCTGTTTATAATCCGTTAATTGAGCTTGTTCAGTCGTACCTGAGCTTGCATGGTGGAGTGAGGTTAAAACTAACCTTTGAGTTGTTGATGAAAAATACAAAAAATGGGGATTTAGTTGAAAAGCGTTATCCTTCACTGGCAATGAGAATATTGCACCCCAAATTTATTGATGATGTTGTTCAAGCTAATGTCAATTACGTCTTGGCTTTGGTTTCAATTCTTGCCCACGAGCTTTCTGGGCTAGTGCTAGTAAAAGTAAAATCAATGAAAATTACTATATTGAATCAACATAGCAAAATTACCCATGGATATATACCCTTGCCTTTTATAAAAAACCGCCAGGGTTGGGTAAATATACGTGACAGTAATAGCAATTGTTTTAAATATGCAGTGTTATCATCGTTGTATGCAAATAAGCTAACCTTTGATGGATACACGATCGAAACTTGCAAATCCAAAAAAGTGCAACAAAGCATTCGCCACAAGTTGGCGAAAGCTTCCACTTATGATCACATTCAACACAAACTTGACTTTTTTTGCTACCAACCCGGCTTTGATTTGTCTAATTTGGATTTGTGGGAAAAAGTTAACAACGTGTCGATTAATTTATATGAATATGAGCCAAAGTTGCAAGATATTTTACCTCGAAGGCTAACAAAAATGTGGGCAGAAAAACATGCAAATGTTCTAGTTATTTACCGTTCTCACCTCCCTGTTGAGGAACGAAAGAAATACAAAAATGATATGCATTGCGTTGGAATAACTAATATTCGTAAATTTTTGAGAAAGCACACAAACGCAAATCAAGAAATTTGCAGGTTTTGTGCTAGTGCCACTGCTGAAAAAAACCACGAAAAAATGTGCTTTGAGGATAGAAGCAGCAGTTTAACGTTTCCAGAAACTGAAAAATACAAATTTAATCAACATTATTTATTAATTGACATTCCGTTTTGTGGCTACTTTGATTTTCTTTACGGTCACGTTGAAAACCCTAGGGGCAAACTGGACTTGATTGTTATGGGATATGGACTGGTGGTGCGGGACTGCAATCAAAAGGAAGTGTACTCAAGTTTCTATGTAGGAGAGGAAGCACTAGACAGATTTCAGAATGACGTGCGTGTAAACGTGGCCAAATTGGCTTATCAGTTGAATGAAAATGTTCTTCCCCTTATTGTGACTTCCGAGGACTTGGAAAGAAGCAGAGCAAGGAGTTGCTGCTATGTCTGTGGGGAGGAATTCAGCAAGGAAAATCCCATGGTAAACCATCATCAACATTACAAACTTGGAATTCCTATCGACTTTCCCTGCCGCAACTGCAATTTATTAATGAGAGCACCCAAGTATATCCCACTCTATCAAAACGGATTGGTTAAACATGGAGGGAATTTTATAATTTCCGAATTATCTGACACTGCGTTAAATCAGGCTACAATCATTCCAAAAGGAAATGAGCGCTACATTTCAATCTCGCCTTACCCTTCCATACGGTATTACGATGCAGAGAGTCATTTATTCAAGGACTCTAGCATTTATGCTGAAGAAATGGAGGATGAGGACTTGGGAATATTGAGGGATGCAGCAGCCAACAACAGTAATTGGAGGCTTCTTGCCAAAAGGCTCACTTTCCCCCACCTTCAGATTTGCAAAGAAGCTGACTTTGACAAGCCTTTTCCATCATTTGATGAATACTTTATGGATGTTACACTGGAGAGGCAAATTACAGAGGATGACTACACAACTGCCCTTGAAACTGCGCAGGCTTTTGGCTGTCTGTCGCTGCGTGACTATGCCATGGTCTGGTTAAAATCGAGGGTCTACCTTACTGCGGCGGTCATGGAAAATTATAGTAAATGGTGCATGGAAAACTTTTCAATGTGTCCTCTCTACTGTCTCTCGTTTCCCTCCTTTAGCTACGCTGTGGCCAATTTTGTGAGTAAATCGGATTGGGAATTTTTAAAAAATCCCCAGATTTTCAACACAATTACGTCTTCAGTGAAGGGAGGAATCTCGCTCTTAACTACAAGGAGAATCGAAGCCAAAAGCGAACGCCTTGGAGACACAATTGAGAAGGATGAGGAAAGGATTGAGATTTTTTCTGCTGATTTTATCTCTCTCTACCTTTCTTGTTTAAATTCTCCACTCCCCTACGAAGGCTATCGTGTTCTTAGCCCGGAAGAGGTATCCACTTTTGACATTAACCAGCTTCCTGAGGGCTATGGTTACGCAATCACTTGCGATTTGACTTACTGTAGCAGCATCCATGACCTGACGGCAGACCTTCCACTAGCTCCAAGCAAGCAAAAAATTAAAATAAAGAAAAACCAAATGCTCGAAATTGAAGATGACTGCCAGCCCTCTTCCCAAAATGACTTGGGATGCCACCTAGTAGCACTAACCCAAGAAGACAAGAAAGGAATTACCCTTTGGCATAAAAACCTCCAGCTATACCTTCAATTGGGAATGAAACTGGACAAAATTCACTCTGTTATTGAGTATCGCACCAAAGCTTACATGAAGCCTTTTGTTGAAAAAATCTTTCAAGTAAGGAGCGAATCAAAATACAAGTTTCAGCAGGGCTGGGCCCACGGATTGGGAAATATGGCAATTGGCACTTTTCTCAGAAGCAAGGATGACTTGACAATCACCCCCTGTTCTACAAGCAAAAAAATTACAAAGATGGTTGCCAAAAATAGATTTGAAGATGTCAACGTAATTGAAGAAGATGAGATTGCGTTGGTAACAATGAAAAAGAAAAAGACTCGGGTTTGCAAAAACATTCTGCTGGGCTGGCAGGTTTTGGAGGAAAGTAAATACAGATTATTCGATGTGGTTTACAACCGACTGAAGCCTGCATTTGAGGGAAGATTTAGGGTTGCAATGGTTGAGACGGATGGCATTATTGGGGCGGTGGCTGACCCGGGAAGAACGTTTCTTAAGGACCTTGAGAAGCTCTCTGATTTACTGGATTTTAGCCAACTGCCAGCCTCGAGCCCCCTCTATTCAACCCGCTTTCGCTTCTGTCCCGGCAAACTCCGTATAGAGCACTTTTTCGTAACTTCTATGGTCGGGTTACGTTCTAAACAGTACTCTATCCTTTCCAAATGCAGCGAATGCCATGCTTTTGAAGAAGGTCAATGCCAATCTTGCGGGGGCGTCTATGTCAATGTAGCCAAAGGGAAGCCAAAACACATGGATTTAAATCATGAGCAATACCTAAAAGCCCTCAAGAATTCTGGCGGGGAATTTGCTGAATATTATAGTATTCAGAAAACTGACCATGGGGGGATGGAGCATAAAAAGCGAAGAAAAGTGGCTTTGTCTTCAAATTGCTTTGCCCGGGATTGGATCACCCCCACCCATTCACTACCTTTTGGATACCGTGGGTCGGCATATAAGGAGGAAGTTTTGGCTGCCTCCTTTTCACTTGAATGAGAAATGGGGAGACAAAAGGTGCATTTTGGTGTAAATATTACATACTATATATACGAGGACGAGAGCTGGAGAAAATACCGTAAACCGTTTTGGATTTTTGTAGCCGCCGATCGTATCAGAGAGGAGGAGAAAGCAAAAAATGGAGGCGGAAGACAATAAACCACTCCATGGTCCAATTGATCTTAGATTACATAACTATACCTCTACAATACTGGCTGGCCCATCTCATTCCGGTAAATATTAATCGTTAAAAAAGTTGATTATTTAAATATTTTTTAAAAATAACCATATTTTTGTGTTTTAGGTAAAACTCACACAAGCTTGGACATTGCCTTGAGACGAAATGAGCTTTACAGGGAGCCCATTCCAAAAGTGCTGTACTTTTACCAACAATACCAGCCTATATTTGACAAAGTCAGGAGACAAGATCCTTCGATTGAATTCACCGATAAAAAGGAAAAAGTTGAAGAGGAGGTCAACAAGCGGGAGCCGATTTTGCTAATTATTGACGACTATCTCCTGGAAGCGATGGGAAAGCAAAAAAGCTTCATTTCTGATTTCTTCATTCAGTCTTCTCATCACAAATTTACGACTTTGCTCTACCTTGTGCAAATGCTTCAACCCCCTGGAAGCAAAATAATGAGGCAAAATGCACATTACTACTGCATTTTTAAAATTCCTTCTGACAATCGAGAAGTTCAATTGTTTTCTTTCAGGCAGAAGCCTGAGAACAAGGACTTTGTCTACAGATGTTACCTAAAGGCAACAAGCCTGCCTTATTCACATTTGTTTGTTGACAACTTTCCAACAACAAGTGAGGATTTAAGGTATAGAAGTTCAATTTTTCTTGACAAGGGAACTCATTTTTACGGCTGAGGCTGGACTAGCAGCATGGAAAAGATAATTCCCCACTACAACTTTTTGCTGGAGCTGACTACTACCAAAAACTGTAAAAAACTGCTGGAAAAAGGAACAGCTGAAGAAATTCAAGCAATTCTTGAGTGCATAAAGCTAGCTGGAGTTGAGCCAACTTCCAAGGAAGAGAAAATTCTTTTAAAAAATCTCAATTCCAAAAAGATTGTTGCTATATTGCATAAAAGCAAGGGATTGGTTCAAAGCCTAGTAGCCCTTGTCCTTTGTAAGCTAATAGCCAGCGCCATCGATATTCTGCAATTGTAACAATGGAACCCCTCAAACTATTTTACATTGTGCCTCAAGCAGAGTACGAGAGGATCAATTCAATAATTCCCAAACCAACTTTGATGGAAAAACTGGGGTTGGAAAAGGAAACGGTCCGTTCAAAAATCAAGAGAATTTTAAACATTTTATCGCAAAATGGCCTGGACTGGGATGACTACGGAGCCCTTATCGATTCGCCATTCACTTTTAGTTTGGACTTGTACGAAATGCTAACGACAGCAGTTTCTGGGAAAAGAAAAGAGCCAGCCAACTTTTCGGAATTTCTCCAGTACCTGAGGAATATAAAGGTGCCATCCTACCTCTTTTGCACAAACGTTTCTTTAAAATATAGCAAGTTGAAAAAGCAAAAATGAAAGCTGACGAAAAATACGTTGAGCGGGCTTGGAAGAATTTTTCCCAAGCTGGAGCGTTGGCGGCTCTTCGTGGATTTGTTAAAGCCAGAGGAATTGAAAATGTTCGTGAAACTGAAAAGGCCCTTTCAAAGATCAAAGCCTTTTCCATGCACAAGCCTAGAAGGAGAAAGTTTAAACGTCGCCCGGTAATTTTGCATGGGCCTGGGGAAATGTGGTGCGCCGACCTTGCAGACTTCCAATCCCTTTCAAGATCCAATAAGGGCTATTCGTGGATTTTGGTCATTCTGGACTGCTTTACAAAGTACCTTTACTGCGTACCTTTGAAGAAAAAGACGAATCAGCAAGTTTTGGCTGGATTCAAGGAGGTTCTGAAGCAAGCAAAAAAGCCTCCAGCAAGGCTCCAAACAGACCAGGGGTTGGAGCTCGTTGGGAAGCCCATGCTCGACTTTTACAAACAAAACAAAATTAATCATTACGTCACTTTCTCAAAATTAAAAGCCTTTTACTGCGAGAGAGTTATAAAGTCTATTAAAGATAAAATTTACAAGTATTTTACTTTAAATTCGACAAAAACGTGGATTGAGGTTCTTCCAAAGATTGTAAGCAACTACAATTTGACCGTTCACTCAAGCACGGGGTTTGCTCCAGCTAAAATAAAGAGGAAGGACGTGGACCAGGTTTTTGCCAATCTTTATCGCCGTCTCATTAAGGAGAAAGCCGGAAAACAAAAGTTTGTTCCAGGCGACCTTGTCCGGATTTCAAACGAGAGAGTTACCTTTGAAAAAGGATTCAAAGCTGGATTCTCAGAGGAAGTATTTTGAATAAAAGAAGCTGTATTTCATCATCCCGTCTTTATTTACTACCTGGAGGACTTGAGTGGACAACCCGTGCAATCATCATTTTACGCTGAAGAATTAAGTTTGGCAGGAAATCAAGATGGATAACTTTTACATCAGCCTTCAATCAGATCGGTCAGCATTGTCGTTTCCAGACAATCGCAATTTCCAGTTTAGCAACCGCCTGGAGCCTCCATTGAAAAACATGAAAGATTACAAAGTTGGACTTGTGAGTATTACCTATGGAGATGACTACAAGCGACCCACGCAGGAAGTTTTGGACCCTTTTAACCAAAACTATGTCGATGGAATTAAAATTGAAGCAAACTCTGCGGAAGGAAAATTCTTTACTACAAAAATTTCAGAAGTAGCTTACATAATGGATGGGGACCAAGATTTTGAGGATCCTACAATGTTTATTACGGAAATCAACAACAAGTTGGAGGACACTGAACACGTGGAACTTTACTATATGAATCCTCCCCATTTGGGAATGTATGACGTGTATCTGGAATTTAAAGACGAAGGGCATAAATTGGAAATGTCTCCAATGTTGCAGCGAATCCTGGGAATTAGTGGCAACGGCCTTGACCCCGGGACGTACTACGGGATATTTAATACCAGATTAATGAACTCTCGGGATAAGGATCAAAAATTAATTTTGTCAATCTTTGGCCAAAATGTGGATGAAGAATTTCATCTGCCGGAACTGAACAATCCCTCTGTAAATACTATAACCTTGGCCCTTAGCACAACGATGGCGGCGCTTGATAAACCAATTTGGTTACAACACCAAGGATACCACAAAACGATAAAAGCCCATATGCCAATGGGAGTTGGCCTTAGACTTTCCCCGTTTTTAAACAGACTCTTGGAACTTCCGGAAGACTTTCATTTTGTCAAAAACACAAAAGTTCGTTTATCCCCGCGTGTCCAAAGTTTGGGGAGGCGACGCGGCGTGGTTGAATTTGCAAAAAGACCGGAACCTGGCCAAATATTTGTTATGAGCGATATTGTCAAGGGACAATATTTTGCGGAAAAGACTATGCCTATCTTGCGTGCGTTTAAGAGGGAAGAAACTGAAGGAGATTTGATATCAAAGGACTTTGACGTTGTTCTTTACCATGATGTAATAGTTGATTACATGCCAAAGATAACGGTCAGTTTACATTCGGATTCCCTAAAGTTTATACCATTCTCGGGCGAACCAACATTTGTTACTCTGCACTTTAAAAAGATATGAGAAAAATTGTTTGTGACGAAACATCTTGCAAAATGGCTCCAGCACTTGAAGATTCCAGGTTTGATGATCTTGTTCCTTTTAAGAAAGGTACAAAATCAAAGCCTGTAAAAGAACGCTCCAGGATTCCAAAAAAGAAGCCGGCTTGTCCAGCAAAGGGAATCAGTAAGCAGAAAAGGCCAGCCGCAAAACCCAATAAATCAAAGGGAAAGAAGCCAACTAAAACTAGTACTACAAAGAAGACCAAAGTGAAAGGAGCCAAACCAAAGCGCACTCTAAAGAAATAAAAATGGAAATTCACGATCAAATGGACATTGAGATGGAAGCATCTTACAATCCTTCCATCGCCACGACAAAGAAAATTAAGCTGGACGCAACGGACGAGTTTTCAATTACGGAGGAAGTCCCTTCCCTTTACGATTGTGATAAAGAGTCGATGCCGCTACTATTTGAAATCAAACCCAGTGAAATTTATCATACGGATCTGAGCGGGACCCTTTTGTATTTAAAATGCAAAGTGACCGACAAGGCGGATGCCAAGCTTGGAGATTCCTCCAAGACCAGTCCAAAAAACTTATTTTTTACAACAATGTTTAAAAATATGGAAATCCAAGTTAATGGAAAAACCATAACTTCCCCATTTGGCCTGACTTCCTATACTGGGTACATTAATCGTAAAATTGGATATGGCGTGGATTCCAAATCTTCCTGGCTTCAAGGGGAAGGCTATTACAGTGAAGGGGACCAAATTGATGTCATTGACGGGACAAAGAATGTCGGATATGCCAAACTAAGTGCTTTGGGGAAGAAGGACTATTTCGTTCTTTGTGGGAAGCTTCCACATGGATTATTTGATCAAGAGAGGAAGCTACCTCCCAGCACTTCAATTCGAATTTCATTGTCCAGAAATTCCAATTCATTTGCTCTTTATGGAGAAGATCCAGCAGCCAGCGCAGCTTTTACTGACAAGTTTACTATTTTGGAAGCTGTATTGAAAGTAAAGCGGGTAAAAGTCAACCCATTGTGTGACGAGATGAACCAGGCGGAACTGGAAAAGGGAGGAAAGCACATTATTTACTACAAGGACTATGACACCCAGTCATACAATATTCCAGTTGGCGGGAAGAATCACATTTCAGAGAATCTTGTGATTGGAAACCTTCCGGAGGCGGTCATCATTGGAGTGGTGGACTCGGAGGCATTTTTCGGAAAGCCTTCAAAGTCTCCCTTTGGATTTAACGACCAGTCAATAAGTACAGTTAATTTGCTTATCAATGGAGGACCGGCTGTGGTTAAAAACATGAAGGCAACCGGAGAGGAGGCTGTGGAAGCTTTTAGGCGGCTAGCGGAATTAACACCAAAGCCATCTACTGGAACAGACATTTCCTGGAATGAATACAAGAAGAATACCATGCTTTATGCATACGATTTGCGAGGAGCCATGAAGGAAGGCAGGTTTACTCCCCCACGGTCTGGAAGTCTGCGTGTCAATTTAAATTTCAAGGATGCAACCACAAAGGTTTACACTGTAATTGTATATACTCAAACTAACAAGGCCTTGGTTCTGGATAATGAGAGAGGAGCAAGGATTGAATATTAATTTAATAGTATCATTATTATTATCATTTTATTTTATTTTTATTCATTATTGTATTTGAGAATTATTCTGAAATAAAGTGACATTCACACGAGACTTTGTCTCATTGGCAGTCAATTATGGCAATATGTAATTTGAAACTCATCTTGTCATTTTTGCCTGCCATTGTTACTCGGTCTGATTCTACGAAATGTCCACTTTAAACAGAATAATTGGAGCTGGTAAGTAAAAGCGTAAAAGAAACGGATAAATATGAACTCATTTTTTGGAAAAACGAGCTTTGGTAAGAATGGCAATAATGCAACTTGAATTTCCAAAATAAAAAATGGAAAGCGAGCAAAAGGGTATAAAAACTTGTTTTATAAACGGATTTCTTGCAACATTTTTGGAAAAACAAGCTTTTATAAAAATAGCATTGATTTTAATGCTAAAAAGGTAAAACTGCATATATTTAAATACAAATTTTTGGAAAGTTTAGTTGGGAAAGATGGAAAGTCATACTTTTATATTATACTGCTGTCCTATTCAGGTAGCTTTGAAATAAAGCAAACTAAAATTGGTTTATGGCTTAACTCCACTTCCTAGAAGCCAACCTAATCCAGATTAAAAAAGCCATCAGGAATTTTTGTGCCTATGTGCAACGAATACAAAACAATTTAATCCGATTGGAAAAGACATTCATTTGAGTTAATAGCTCAAACGGGGTACCTAAGAAAGACTATAGCTTAAGTGTTTTACTGGCTATAGATTTACACTTAAACGTTCTCAAGCTTACCAAGAAAATTTTGATGTTTTTACAAAATTTATTAAATTAATCCTACGCACGTACTTCGTTAACAATTTCAAATTTTGATTTACTTAATCCACCTTCTTTATTTTCTTTTAAGGCCCAACAAATCCTTGAATTAGTGATACTTTTAAATTCTTATTTAAGAAAATATTTTAAAATCAAAACATGTGTTTTCAAAAAGTAAAAATATAATATCACTCTACTTTATTTTGTTTTTACTAATTAACCAACAGGGAATTTACTTTAGTTGTAGTACAGAAAATTACACACAAGAAAAATTCAACATTTAAGCTGGTAATAAATACTTTTGTGAATTTAAAAACCAATTTTATTTGCATTAACCATGATGACAAGTCCTAAACTTGAAACAAAATTTTTGTGTCAAGCCTGTGGCGGTGGCTATTTAAGAAAAGAAAGTTTGAGTTTCCATCTAAAGAGCTTTCATAAAATTGGACAAATCGTCAATTTTTATAAGTGTGTATTCTGCAACAAACTGCTTAGAACCATTTCAACTTTGGAGAATCACATGCGAAGTCACACAAAAGAAGCTCCGTTTTTCTGCAAACCATGCCAAAAAGAATATTCAACCTTATCGTCCCTGAAATACCATGCAAAAACACATGAGTCTCTGCGTGCAAAATCTTTTAAATGCGATTTATGTCCGAAATGTTTTTATTCTAACGGGGAAAAAACCAGTCATATGAAAGGCCACTTGTTGGAAAAGCCATATAAATGCTTGGAATGTTTTAAATGCTTCCAAACCAACAGGAAACTTTATTTACACATGAGAGTACATACGCAGGAGAAACCGCACGTTTGTGATATTTGTTTCAAAGGTTTTGGTTTAAGACATCACTTACGTGACCACATTTTCACACACTATAAAGTAAAGCCTTTTTCCTGTGACGTTTGCACTGCATCTTTTGCACAGAGGTCAAGTTTGAAGAAACACATGAGAATCCATTCTGGTGAGATGCCTTACACATGCGAGATCTGTAAAAGAAGGTTCACCTTGTCTTGCAATTTGACAAGACATTTACGAACCCACACGGGAGAAAAGCCATATGCATGCGGAAGGTGCAGGAAACGATTTAAACATAATAATAGCTTGTCAAAGCACATGTCTAAAATTTGTTTCAAGGTTTAATGTTATCTACTTTAGATGGCAGTTATTTGACTTCTTGTAATCGAAAGCAAGTTTTTTGATTGTTTAATCATTTCGATTTCTGAAGTAGCAATATGTATTGCTTTTTAACTTGCTTTCGTTAAAATAGGTTTGTTTTTAAATAAAATGCAGCAAGAATGCTTAAACACTAGCTCGAAGTTTGCAAAAAAGTTGCATGCGAATTTTTATTTTATTTTGGTTAATTACTTTTAATATAATATTGCAATAATCTTGCGTAAGTTTTTGTGATTATGCAAATTTGTTTTTGAAAAAATTATTTGCATATGCTTACGATTAGTCTACAAATTATTTCCTTTCAAATGATATGCTATTTGCCATATGTGGCAATTTAAGATTAATAAAACTTGATCATCAAAACCTTAATCCATATTATGTACGATGAAAAAGCCAAATTATTGCGTCGTTTTAAATCATTCCATAGTATTGTTTGTAAGCTCAGACCTTTTTGGTTAAGTTATGAGTCTGTAAATTATTTTAAGGTTGAGTACGTGCAACTAAACTAAAAGAATTTAATCCGGTGGATAAAATATTTATTTTTGAGAAAAGCTCAAACAGGGTACCTATGAAGTCCCTTATACCCCTTAAGTGTTTTAGTACCTGTAGATTTACAATTTAAACTTCCAAGCTTGGCATGAAAACCTTGCAACTCTTTCCCTTAGCAGTCGTATAAAAAGAGTGCAAATGAGCACTTTAGCCTTCAGTTTAGATTTTGGTTCGGATGGGAGGTGAACAGGCTAAATTCTCATTAATTCTTCCAAAGCCATATCAAAATCTTTGAAAGTCAACCAATTTAAACTCAATTTGAGTTTTAAATTCTGCTAGTCAGCTTCAGCAATAAAAATTATAGTGTCCAGCAAATGGCTTCACGAAATATATGCAGACGCAGGTAAAACCCAATCGATTATTTATTTAAATCAAATATTTCAAAATTTATTAATTTTGCATTAAATTAACCTAATAAAATTTTATTTTTACTTTTAGCCGGCTGAAACGCAACCCAGTGGGATTCCAAGGTGAGAGACTTTTCCAAAGCATTCCAGAACTGAAGGGAACTCTCAGTTTAGCCATAGCTTGCAAACATGCGAAGTTGAATCACTTGCAAACTGACTGCAATAAAAGGTAACAGTTTTTTACTTGCTTTAATTTTTCATAAGTGATTAACTACTCTGTAAGAATTGAAACTTTAATTACATTTAAATATTTTTATTTACAGGACATTTAATCAAAGGGACGCGTTCCGGTCCATCCTTGTAATCGCAGTTCAACCCATTCAGCAGTTGCAACATCTTTTTTGCTAAACGTTCCTTAAAAATTAAAAAAACAATTTTATTTAATTGGATTTGGTCAGACAGGTTTCAGATGTACGGTAGCACTTTGCAAATCAAAGTATGTTTGTCAAGTGTTTCATTTTAATTATAAAAAATT
>JAANSO010001807.1:0-15442 GCA_036507315.1 Lepidocyrtus fimetarius | reverse complement strand
TAGACACTTCGAGCTAGGCAAGCTTGCTGCCTTTTATTCGAAATTAAAACAATTCAATGCAACTTAAAGTGAAGGCATTATATGTTTTGCAAATTATACTTAATTTTCCGTATAGATTTTCATGTTGTATACGTTTTATTTTATAGGTATACGGCACTCGAGGTTTTCAGATTATAGGTTTTGAGCCTCACCCGTTTCCAAATGAATTCCAAAAATGGCTTATTGGTCCTTTATACCATACCAGACTCATTCATATGATAAAGAATGTATGAAAATGTATGTATTACGTAGGTATGTATATCAATTCAATCTCATTTCTACAGCAGAAGATTACGTGTTTCTTTAGATTTTGCAGCAATTTTTTTGTTTATTCGGGGAGAATGGGAAACGGGAACATTACATTATGCCTATTCGTATGTACTTGTATTTTCTAATTCTTGGCGCACTGAGGGTTTAAGACAACAAAAAGTTTTTCTTTAGAGTAGTTTCAGTCCACTTTCTCAGTTACTAGAATAGATGGTGTAATAATAGGTGGATAAGAAGGAAGTGTAAAGAAAGTATAATATACGGGGAAAATCTGCATTACACATTTTGATACCAGCACTGCCGTTGCAGATATAATAGGAAGGGAGTAGGGGAACGAGTGATTTTTAGATAGTGGTGCTATGTTAGCAAAATTTTGGTTTGGATAGAGAGAAACGTTAAGAAAGAGTTTGAACTAGAAAGCATATTATTGATAGTTCTCATTCTCATACGCTAGTATTGTAGTTTCAAGTTAGTTGGTTGATGGAAATGTGCTCTGCATGTTCTGTTCTTTTACTGCTCTAACTAACTAAACAACAAAAAGTAAAGTAATCGGTGGAGTTGATTCAGTTCTCAGATATCCAAACCGAGGAAAGTATCCTTGTAATCATATATCGCCACCATCAGCAAAAACAGGAGCACGCGTTGCAGAATTTATAAAGGGCATGGAGAGGACGGGCCACGTCCTTTTTACTTACAACGATAAAATTAAAGCAACATGAGCATAAATAATTTGAGCTACTATTTTGGAATGCTATTACCGTTTGCGCCTTTGAGAGCAAAGTTTTAATATTTGTTAAGGTGAGTTGTCGTCATTCTCCAGGTACTAAAAAGATAAGGTTACTACGATTTTGTCTCCGTCGTGATCATACATTTATTTTTGCATAATTTACTTCAATCCGAGAACTTTCTTTTTGGAGTCAACTTGAAGAAAAGTGTTCTCCAGCATAGAAGTGAAAGGGTATAAGCTAGGCAGACTACTTTAGGTTTTGTGCGAATTCACAAAGGGACGTGTAGAATTGAAGTAGGCGAGAACGACAGAGGAGTAAGTGTGGGAGGTGGAAAGCGGAGAAATATCTGCATCTGCAACGTTTTCCATTCATTAAGGAGTTGTAGGAGAGGAAGGAAGTAAGCAAAAGGTTTGATTGCTGGTGCAATCCAAAGCAAAAAACGTTATTTTATTTTAGCAGGAAAAGATTTTCAAGCATATTTACGCAGACGTGTGCAGATTTACACACGTCTAGTCATTTTACATCATTTAATAAAAAAATTAGGACGGTAGTAACTAAAAAGTTATAAAATAGCTCTTACCTATTGCGAAATAGGCATTCTTTAGAATTTCTTTTAATGGTTTGTCGTAATAAAAAAATTAAGATTTGGTAAGCAATTGACGTAATATTACAAGAATTTTTATTATCGATTCTTTGAACAAGTGATAGTAATCAATTTGAAAAATATTCTAATATTAAGCTATTGTCTACGAAGCAGTCAATTCCTTTAAATAATTTCACGGTCGTTTTGCAAAAAAAAAGCAATTATTATTTTAACTGCTATCCGAATAAAAACTATTTTAAGTGTATACGTGTTTTAATAACTTCTAAAGTTTGTTCATTTTTTGGATCATGTAAAATTGGTTTTGGAAACAGGTTCTGATCGTCTCTTCTCTCGGCGTAAAATCCATAGGGTATTGTCTGTATTTGATTTGGTGGAAAGTGTTATCATCTTCAGCTTCTTTAGCAACGGTTTGGTCAGCAAGAATATTGATTTTGTTGAGTCGAAGTTTGTTCCTATTTCCTGTCAAACTGAAGCAAAATTTTCATATGGTTGTACCCCCAGGTAAGGAGGGGAATTTGTAATAAAATCTTAATCTAGGAATTTTCATTTTTTTGAAAGCATAATTTTGTTACGTGTGCGTGGCATAACATTCCAATGTTGTATTTATGTAATGTAGTATTTCATTTTTATGCATGTCGCATATAGTTTGCTTGCTTTTGGGTAGCTGAACAAGATTCGTTCTTTTTTGTATGTAAAACCTGTACAGAACTTTATTATTGACTTTTCCGAATGAATTTTTAGGGCTATTTACATCCCTTGGGACGTGTTCGCCAAACGCAGATCTATTTGGAGACCCATGCAGTCGTTCATTGATATCAAGTCAACGTCAAGAGCCTATCAATTATAGGTAATTGTGTTTTCCTGGAATCGAAATTAATGGGTTGCTATTAAAGGAGGAATATGAGAATGAAAATAAACCATCTTTTGTTTTGTTATAGATTATCAAAATTTTCTAGTAGTCGTCACCGGAAACTGCAACCATTGAGGGAATCTTGAAAACCCGTTTGGACCAGGTCCACCAGGTCCTAATTCATCTTCATCATCGTCGTCGAAGCAGCAGAAATAAACCTGTCGTGCATAAAAAGCATCAAAATTATAACCATCAAGAACATCGGAATTGGACTGATAGGGAGAGCAGCACGCTGAGAAAGTCTGAATTTAATCATTTCAGAATAAACAATACTGCAAATTCTATCTATCATCACGCGCAATCATCGTCGACGTCGCCAAATTATAATTTCCCTCTTATGTCTTATGAGTTAGGGAACGTGATATAGAAAATTTTATATATATTTAATCCATTACGAATAGGTTTTCCGTTTTGAATGCAAATCACTTAGTCAACACGTCCTTTTCTCAGTCCTTTTCGGCAAAACCTTACTGGATTCCTTTTAATCAGAACCATCACAATCTGTTCTAAATTGTAAAATCGAAAAGTAATCAAAATTGACATTAGAATTTCACAACAATTATTTTTATTTAACCCTATTACATCATTTTGATTACCGGCTTTATTATTTTTCCTCTAACATTCCTTTTCAGATTTTCCTTTTCGTTAGTTTAAGTTTGTTTAAGTTTTTGGAAACTTTTTTGTTGTTAAACTTGCTTCATCAAAACCATCAAAATGAGTCTGAACGTCAATCGAAGTGTCAGCGATATGTTTTATCGCTACAAAATGCCTAAACTGTTGGCAAAAGTGGAGGGGAAGGGGAACGGGATTAAAACTGTCATCGTGAACATGGTGGATGTTGCTAAAGCTCTTGGGCGTCCGCCTACTTGTAAGTTTCAACTTTAAATGCTTCAGCACCAATAAGTTTTATACGCATTAGGTTATGTAAAGTCTGAAGTTATGATTAAATGCGATTTGCAGATCCAACCAAGTATTTTGGGTGTGAGCTCGGAGCACAAACTCAATTTGATTTCAAGGATGAGCGCTTCATCGTGAATGGTTCACATGATGCTGCCAAGCTTCAAGATTTATTGGATGGATTTATTCGAAAGTTCGTGCTCTGCCCTGAATGCGACAACCCGGAAACTGTTTTGTCAGTTCAAGCTAAGAAAGGGCTTTTGAATCAAAGTTGCAAAGCATGTGGCTATTCTGGATTAATCAAGGGCGGTCACCGGTTGATTCAGTATATTATTAAAAACCCACCAGGTATGATCAATACCTATCCTTAATAAATTGCTTTGAAATGTAAGGTACTATACAAAAAATTAAAATAATTCACGTTTTGCTTTTCAGAACTTAATCCCGCTACTCAAGGTGCATCCCTTACCAATCGTAAGGAACGCAAACGCGACAAAAAGCAAAATGGAGAGAACGGTAGTCCTCGCCCAGAGGACGAAGATGATTTCAATGGCACTTTCAATGGGAAGGATGATGAAGATGATGATGATTGGGCAGTGGACGTGAGTGCTGAAGCAGTGCGTGCTCGGCAGCAAGATTTGAGCGAAGGAGTCAAATCTCTGGCTATCAGTGAAGATTCCGAAAAGACAGAGAAAGAGCGAATGGATATCTTCTACAAGTTCTTGGAAGGAAAGCTGAAGGATGGCGGCAAATATGATGATAAATTGCTTTTGAGCGAAGCTGAACGTTTGGATATCCGTGCTAAAGCTACTCTTGTTCTTGCCGAGTTGTTGTTTAACGAAAACATTGCAAAACAAGTTGGCCAGCACCGTGTTGTCCTGCTCCGCTTTTGTCATCAAAATCCGAAAGCTCAAAAGTATTTGCTTGGAGGGATTGAGCAAGTCATCGGCATTCACCGAGAGTTGCTGGTCCCTAAAGTCGCAATCATTCTGAAGGTGAGAATTCCTAAAAAATAATAAACATATATGAGCATACGAATCGATGATTATGTTATTCAGATCTGATAATTTATTGATTGCAAACTTAAGGCAGACTATGAGATTTCCATATTATATTACTACTTTTCTATGATGGTATAACTTTTAGTAAGTGAACAATTTTGCTTTTATTTATTTATCAGACATTCTACGATGCTGATATTTTGGATGAAGAAGTCCTTTTTGAGTGGCACTCCAAAGTGAGCAAAAAGTATGTGAGCAAGGACTTGAGCCAAGAAATTCATAGCAAAGCCGAACCATTCTTTAAATGGTTGAAAGAGGCAGAAGAAGAAAGTTCAGAAGAAGAGGAAAGCGATGTGGAGGTATGCCATGGCTATATGCACACAATGTTTTGATTATACTATTAGTATACGTTGGTACAAAGAAACTCACCAAATTAAATATTTTCTTTTCAGATTGAATATGATGACCGAGCCAGAATTACTAAAATCACAGCTGCTGAAGCCATTGCTCCAAAGCCAGCTCCTGCTAAAGCACAAAACGGGGAAGAGGATGACGATTTGGACATTGATGCAATTTAAAACCAATAATCAAAATCATAAAATGTAATAAACAGGAGGCCAATACATCACAACATCAACTATTACTTAACTTGGCATTCGAATATTTTTGATTTATCATACAATTTGTCTATTATCGAAACAATTTTGTTGTAACAGTAGTAAGAAACGTTAAATAATTCAATTGAAATGAAATATAGTTTGTTTTAGAAATATTTTTGTGGCGTCCATTATGTTATCAGCAGAAAAAGCTATTACTATTTTTATCTAAGAAATTATACTGTTACAATTTACGCAAAGGAAATATACCACATTATAATTCAGTGTATTATCTAGTTTGTTTGGAATTATATAGTTAAGTACATATATTAATTAATGTAAGAATGCCACTACGCCATCACTCTCCTGTATTATAAAAATGTTGAAAGTAGTCATCTATGAACAACGGGAACGTTGCAAGTTTGTTTACAAAATGGACACAGGTTAACAACAAATAACAAGCACGTGCACACAGGCTTCATGAAGTTTTGAAAAAATAATTGTAGTTACAGTAATCTTGTAAAATGTTCGCATAGTTTAAATGTTTCAATATATAGTACATAGAATACAAATTAATTTTTCTCATTCTAACGTTTTTGGGTGAAAAGGATTTTTTAGCAATTACTTACTAAAAAACGAAAGCTGTTCGGTAACATTTTACAACCTTTACGTATTTAAATGGAGGTTGTAAAACTCAGCTCATGCACATTAATATCTTTATGGCTGATTAGCTTTGCAATGAGGAACGAAAATGACTAACAATAGTGATGATGAATGATTGTTAATAATCAATCAAATAATAATGCTTTACTACTGTGAATTGCAAAAAAAGACATTCTAAATTAATAACTGCCTGTTAATCATATTGTTAGTAAAATGTTGTGCCGATTGTTCTGTTACAATATTATTGCCGTTCCAAAAGCAATACATATTATATCCATCATAATTTAGAACGTTTATTTTGTGTGCAAAAACTGTTTTCGTTCCTATACACCACCTCTACTCCTCCTATTTTCCATCTTTCACCTATACATTATAATTGGCATTAGCAATTGTTTAATTTTAATATAGTTTATTTCTAAATTTTCTGCTCTCAAAATTTGTCTCCAGTAAGCGACTGCTGATAAATAAAAGGACGCTATATTTGCATAAAAATATTGAAACTGTTGTGTTCTTTATTTATACATTTGTATTTTACGCATACTTTGTTCAACTTATACATTTCGCATAGATAATTTTTGCTGAGTACAATTCTTTTACTTGTTCATAGCATTGTAGGTATGCTGATAATTATGTTGCACTAGTGCTAGTCCGCGATTAAGTTACATGAAGTTAACCTTTCCAGCTTTTGCTCTGAAGAATGTAAGAATTACATCTCTCGTCTGAAACTCTAGACAAGCTTAATAAATAAAAAAGAAAGATAATAAGAAAATCAAGGTTACATTTTAAAGAGGAAATCAGTGAGTGGGCATCATATCCTTTTACTGATTATTAACACAACGTTTTCTCCTCGCACGCCAGCTATATAACGTTGGCTTCTTCGCGTTATTCTTGTGAATATAAGGCATCGTCACAAGCTAAAATGGAGGACTCAAAGACAAAAAGGCAGGAAGGAAAAGAAAACTTTGTTAGCTCAAATAATGAAAGAAAGTGGTTCTTATTCTTGGCCTTTCCCCAGCAGCCTTTCTCCATCTCCGTCATCAACTAAAAATACTGCAGTAGTGTGGCTTAGGCAGTGGTTATAGTGAACTGGGAGAAGAAGTATAACTTTTAGTAAATACTAATATTTGCAATGGTAGCAGTAAACTCATCCAATTTTCAATTCTGCTTTCCTCTCTGCAGCAACAATAGTTGTGAAATTTGAGCACCAACGATATCGTGAAAGTTTAAGCTGAAAGAAGCCACGTTTTTTTGATAAAGCATTTTTAGGGACATGCATATGTTTGCAGATTTGCCGTGATATTTAACTCTTAAAAGGCTAAAGTCATTCAATAAGATGGAATATTAAAATAGGTACAATTGGAACGAATAAAAGAAGGTTGAAGCAAGGACGAATCTTGTGAGGAATATGTATTGAGGTGATATGCTATGTACATATTTAAAAGTTGGATAAAAAAGTAATCTAGGAGAAGAAAGTAGTTATTAAAGAAAGTCCTTTCCTTAGAACAAATCTACATAAAATGTAGGCAGTTCCATTGACTTCTTAACCATGCAATTAACGCTGTTCTTTTTTAACTGGTTCAAAGCATGCACATTTTACAAGTTTTATAAATTTTATGACTGGGAAATGAGAAACCTTGATATTATATGATTTGATGCTGTTGTTGTTCATAAAACACAGACTAAAAAATATGATAGGATAGATACCAAAGATTTTGTTGGTTCGTTATCATACATTGCTTTGCCATCACTTTTTCAGGAGGTTAATGTAAAAAATTAAATGTGTCTGCTGCATTAAACTCATTTTTGTATATTGCTTGCCATAAAATTATTCATGGAGTTTTTCTTAAAATTTTCTAATGCTACAGTATTAATATAAAAGGCTTCCGGTGTAGAAGCTTATGACGCTGTATTGACATTAACATGTTTCTTTATGAAAAAATTAAAGACCACAGGCTGTCGGAGGTGTAGGCGTTTATGCATGAAATGTAGCAAAATTACTTTCTGTTTTTAAATTAGGAAGTTGCAAGAAAGTTGTAAAATGAATTTCCGTCTGGTTGCACAATGTCACTTTCTCTGCTTTCACCAGAAGTATATTGTGGTTGGTTGTAAAACTTTGCAATAAATGTTGCTCTCTTGTTGTGAATTCCATGCCATCTAAACTTAAGCCCAGTTATTCCAATTCAGTAGATTTTACATTTTAAAACTATCAACCCTATTCAGAATAAATAGTTTCTGTTTCTTCTGGGTTTAATTTAATGAATGCACAGAGGAAACCTCATGTCATCAAGAATTTAAACTTGAGCATGTTATTTCAAGGCACAATAAACATAAGAATTCATAGAAAGGAATTTAAGCTAAATTATTATTATAAATCTACGCAAAGAAAAATATTTCAAATATGCCGTGAATACATTTAATGAAAAATGCCATCCCATGAAGAATATGATTGGAATAGTTAAAACTTAATGGGTTTTGAATAAGGATGGGTATTGTTTAATTGATTTCCTTTGCTTTCTTTCTAATACCAAACCAATTAATGTTTTATTGAAAGCTGTTTGTAGTCAATTAAAAGGAGTAAGCTTTCACTTTAATGTGAAGTATTTAAATGATTTTGATGTGACAGTTGACACTTTTACGCAAACATTAAATTTTAGAGGGGGTTTTATTGATTCTGTATGAATTTTTCAAATGCATTATTCATTATGTATTGCAAACTTTCAAATTTCTAACTCTTTACCTGACATAGGGTACTTTCATTCCAACCAAGTGTAGTATTTTAAGAAAAAGAAACAAAGATAAAAAAAATATTTAAAACAAAATCGCTAATAATATTACCTTTCTTTGCACATTCTTATACTACTTGCTATGTACCTAAAAATTTCCTTTCATACCTTACCACTGTCCTTCAAAATATAATGTCCAAATGTAAAACTTGCAAAAAATGTCAAAGGTTGTAAAGAAAAATCTGCAGTAATCATTAAATTATCATATTTTTGGTTGTACAAACGGTTGGATTCATTTTTACTGATGTGCATAAAAGAAAAGCTGACAGTGAAAGCCTCAAAGAACCAAAACCTAGTCACTCTCGCAGCATGCTATCAATTCCAAATGAAATATGAAAGTTTGCAAGGAAAGCTTTGTAAATCTTACAAAAGAACGTGAATTTGGTTGTTTTCTGACGAACAGCAGCACATGTAGGGCTACATTGGTGATTGGAAAATGCAATTTTCTCTTTTGCATGCAGCACATGGAAAGGATTCTTTCTAACATGTGAGCTTTTTGTGCCTGGCTTTATGTTGATCTGCTTTCTTTCGGTGGTTTTTATTCATTCATTTATATGTACAATTTAATCGGATTTTGGTAAAAATAGCCATTTTACTTACTAGCACAAACACTTCAGTTTGATCAAGTCACATATTGAGCAAATGCTTTTGTGTTAGTAGCATGATATCTTATGAGAAGGGCAAATGGATGGTGATTTAGGGGACAATGAAGATTATGATAGCTATGATAATAGTAGTGGAGGTAGTGATCATCGTGTAGATAATAGAAATTTGTATTAAAAGCAAGGTGAAATATCCTGCCATCAAACTTTCTCTGTGTCATGATAAACGCGCATTTCATTTGGGCGGAAAAGGTTAATGAAAATAACGAAATTGAGCAGAAGCAACAATGATAAAGCCATTTCCACTACCCACATTGGCTGCTTTTCCAAAATACATTAACGTCATAAATACTGAAAAACGTACAGCTTACTTGAATTTATGTGATATGATTAGCTGACATTTAACGGTACAGTGAAGACCCAAAGTCAACCGCTTTTGTTACTACCACGGCCACAAAATACTGCGTGCTAGTTTCTCGAAGTAATACCTAGGTTAAATCCTATCTATTACAAATTGGAGCGAAGGATTGAGCAAGGATTAATCGAAAACTGGATTAATGTTGGTTTCTTTGTTGCCATCCAGAATCCCATTTTTTCATTATTTCGTGTTTTTACTAATTTACAAAAACATTGCTTTTCCCTTTGGCAAATGGGATTTTATTCGTTGACTTGTTGTTGAAAGAAAAGATGTGTTATTATAAATTCAAGGGTTTTGATATTGAGTGGATTGAAGTTTTGGAAGGTATGCCAAACACGATATTGGCGAATGAAAACAAATGGGACCATGCTTAGACTTATATTCCGTTTATCACGGGTTTTCTTTCTATTGTATGTAGAATTTCTGTTGTTTTTGCAGCAATAAGCATGATTTTAGTATGAATGCTTCTCATTCAAGTCACAAAATCAGTCAAAGTCATATATATTCTACTGGGAAGAAACGAAACAAAGAAGAAAAGGTAATGTAGTCTTATTTTTTCATTTTAATGTTTCCTACAACTTAGAAAAGAAGTCGAAGATGCTTCAAATAAAATACAAATGCGGCAAAAATGGGAAATTGTCAGATTGTAATTTTCACAAAAGATAAAACGAACAAGGGAAAATAAGAATTAGTACCTTTTGTAGTAATATTGACCTAGTACTATATCTACTATACCTATAGTATGAACATGCCCCAATTTGAAGTTTCAAGATGTATTGCTGTTTATTCTTTAACGCTTAGCGAGATGATTTTACCTTTTCTCCTTTCTTTCTTCGTTTAGAAAGGATTTTTTGCTTTCCGCCTTTCTCCATTCCATTTCCGAAAGCAGTCATCAAGATTGGGTTCCCCAATGCGGTATTTTTCTCTCATTTTGTCTTTATTGAGTGTAATAATGACTATTACAACATGTTTTTTCGAGTAGTGTGGAGGCGGAAAAGAAAACGGCGATGGTGGTTAAGTACCTTGACGAAAGCTAAGAAATCTGAAAAATTCTACCACAAAAACAAGAAAACACAATTTTGTATTCGAACAAAAAAAAAACCTGAATAAATAAAAACGTTGAGTGAAGTGCTGGAGGGATGACTCAAAGGGAAATTCTGTCTCACCTATTTAAACCGAAAGAAATCATTAAGCCAGAAGGAGAATAGCGAGGTAGATGGAAGGGTAAACGCTTTAACTTTCCTTTGAAGAACATTTTGGAAACCTTTCCCTCCTCGGAAAACGGTGATTTGCTTGCATGCGCTCATGCATAAATGTGCAAATACAATGAATGTAAATAATGCAGAAACAATAATGAGTTGGATATAGATATACCTTAACATATTATTACATATATAAACTAGGCGCCTTAGATTTCGCTTATCAGCGATTATGCTCAACTCGCCTTTTGGCATAATGTTTGAACTTGTCCCGCATTTTGAGAAAGTTGTTAGTCATGTCGTCGTTTCGTGTTCCTCTGTATAAGCTCTGTTCTCAATTCGTTCTTTGAAATCCCATTTTATTATGAAAGAAAGTATTTTTTTAATACAAACGAATGCCTTCTTCCTTTCCATTTCCTCTTTCTAATATACTTCTCACCTCTCGGCAAACACCACCGTTGTAATCAAGAGTTCCAACATCGTACCACCTCATATGTAAATGAAAATGCATGAATTAACTACAAAGTAATAATATCTAGGTCGATCTACTCCACTTCTTTGGTATATGGACCTACGCAAATAACAGTTTCCCAATGAAAACTCTTTCGACATTGTGAAGCCAGGCAATAACCGCATTTAAATTCTACATGCTGACGTTCCTAATCACATCTCACCCTTACCTTCCTCCTTCTTGTAAAGCTTTACAAGTGGAAGAAAAAACAGCTTTAAAACTTTTCTAAATTGCTCTGTCATGATTACATATGCGCGAAATTTCCTTGTGCAATTTTCAACATTACAACATGACCATTTATTTCCCATCTTCTGAACAAATTTTTCAAATTCTATTACTACTACATCACATTATGCATATTTTATGAATCACAATCTATAAAGTACTCGTTTTTGTTGTGGGTTGGTTTGGAGTTTGGAACCAAGAAAAATAACCTTTAGCTCATTTGGATGGAAATGTGGAAAAAACCTCTTCAACTTATTCAAGCGTGGCTCCGTCCGATCCGATATTACGATTCTTTAATGTGCATATATTTCCTTTTTACCGTTCTGCATCGTTCATTTAGCACCACCACCGCCGCCGCATATATCATTATAAACTTACGCAAATGTATTCTCCAATACATTTCAGAAAAAATCACTTAGGCTTTTCTAACTCGGCTCATTATTATTATCCCCATTTATTGCATGCTTTGGGGTAGTGACTGGTGTCTAGGGAGCATTTGAAGAGGGTGATGTTCATTGTACATACAGATCATGTATTTTTATCCACATGTATTCCTTCAACTACAAACATTGTCAATTTTTTCCACGAAAAGTTAGGTCTTGAGTTGTTAGGTATTATCATGAGACCAGTGAGAGAATGATCTCGTAATGATTGTTGTAACAAAACAGGTAGAGAATGCTTTGGGCATATGATTTGACGTGATGCTGACTAAACTATGACGAACAATGATTGATAAAATGATGATGACTATGCATATAGTAGCATGACTATGATTCGCTACCCCTTTTTTGCCTTTCATGCTTTTTAATATAAAATAATAAGTTTTTTGTTATTGCTGCAGCAGCAGACATATCCACCGTAGAGAATAATAGTGGTAAAAAAGAACAGTATGAAATTCTCCCATTGTGCCTAATATCCAACATTTATGATCTGAGCTTATGTCTATGCTTTAGTTTCAATAGACTGACGTATGCCGTTGCCGTATGTATGCCCATTCGAGAGTTTTTTGTTGCAAGTACTAAGCCTGCTTAAAAAAGCGTTTAAGCCAAGTCAGTTTCGTAATGTAGAACATTGCAATAATATTACAAAAGTTCTTATTGCTTTTAGTTTGGGCTAGAACAGTGTTCCATGAAAAGGAATGGATCTGAAAGGGAAAGGGAGATATGCAATATGAAAAGAAGCGACACCCCTTTTCTAGAGTGAACCGTGGCCGTATGTAGTAATATCATCAGATCAGTAGACTATCAGACATGGTAAACCCTTTCATTCAAGCCGAAGGAGCGGAGAGAACAGTTGAGTGAAAAAATGTATGAAGAATAGAAATTTTATCTTATCTTCCGCTACAGGGTAAAATAATGGAAAAGAGGCAAGGGACCTTTTATTATACTTGTGCTATTCATATTGCCTGCCTGGAACGGCTGCTGGAGAAATTGAAGTAAGCTTCTCTGTTTCCTTTTGGAATGCTATTTGAAAGGAAAGTAGGCGGAGGAGGACTTTTCAACATTAAGGATAATAGTGGTGAATTGTGAGCGAAGCTTTCCACTGGAAGTTGAAACGAGTTCCAGAAAGAGGAGAAAAATAAAGAGAATGAGGAGAGATGCAATACAGTGATCAAATATAATAGGATGATGAGGAGAAGAGTATCCCAAAGAGGAAAGGAGGAAGGGTTGCTTCAGTATTTAATTGAAGGCATTTGAATTTTATAGGACTCTTCGACCCATCTCACAACATTATAAAGTCAGTTTTTTTCACAGCTTCAGTGTAGTACTGTACGGGACATTGCACTGAGCTATTGTTGGTGGTATCCTTGTAAAATCCTGGAAAAGGATGTTCAAATGATTTGAGTGAATTAGATTATATGGCTATTAGAGGACAGTTTGAAAAGTGGAGACACTGTAAGGATCTTTTAGTGAAGGAGGAGAAAATGTGTGTATATCCTTCAAAAAAGTCATTGCAAGGTCCTTTTCATTCAATTTCTTAGTATTTCATGGAACCGTTGACTCTTTTAAACTTTCAAAGAGGATATAAGCCCGGAGATACCTTATATAATTCAATTTCATGACTTTGTATTACTCACCTTATTCCGTGGAAACTTTAATCTTCTCCTTTCGCCTATTTTTCCAATCATTTTGTTCATTTGGAACTTAGAAGCATGATATAACATCTTAAAACCAAATCTGTGTTCCGAAGATCAAAAGTGAACCGTTCTCCATTCATCTTAAACAAAATTGATTTTCGAGTTGTACATTATTCCCTTTCTCAAAAAGCAGCATAACCGAATTATATTTATTTCAGTATTTAACAATATCCGAATACTGTATCCTCTCTAATCAATATAAAAATGTGCCGCAAAAGTTGATAAAAGTTTTTATGTGCCATATAAATTTAATTAAGAAAACACATCTATTGTGTTTGGGAATTCTAATCAACTATTTATTCTAATTTATTAAAAATATTTATCAGCTACCAGTGCAATTAAAACCAGTATTATACAGTTTATAAGTTCAGTATCTCATCAATTAATTGGCATCTCGTTTTAAACTCGGAGCTTCTAGGAACTCTTGAAATTGGTAAGTAAACGATTCAAAACAAATTTAATCATTATTGTGTTTAGGAATTCTAATCAACTATTTATTCTAATTTATTAAAAATATTTATCAGCTACCAGTGCAATTAAAATCAGTATTATACAGTTTCGAAGTTCAGTATCTCATCAATTAATTGGCATCTCGTTTTAAACTCGGAGCTTCTAGGAACTCTTGAAATTGGTAAGTAAACGATTCAAAAACAAATTTAATCAGCATGTGTTAACAATATTATCAACAATATTTGTTAACTCAACTGCCCTAGGCTGCATTTTTAGTTTATTCAGCTTTAAAGAGCATTATATCCCGTCACCACCATGTTTTTCAAAACCGTAAATAATTGCTAACAAAAATTTGCAAACATTTGCATGGTGAATTAAATATACAATGAAGTAATAATGACAGTGGTAAAGTCAAGGATAAATGTGAAACGCTTCAAGCATTATTAAAGAAAGCCAACAAGTGCTCATTTAAAGTAATCATTGTCAATTTTGCATTCAGAAATGGACTGTGCCGTGCCTGCAGTTTACTTACCTCGACCAATAACGTTCAGGATTTATTTGCTCATACAGAATTATTTTAATTGATTGAATGTGATTGTAGATGGGTTGATATTTATTAATCACCGTGTTATCATTTTTTATCCTGCCAACGTCCTCATGAACTTTTACATGAATTGTTAAATGAGTCACAATTACATCTGCAAAGCAGAGATGAGAGTAAAATATGATTGATAAAAATGATGATTCATCGTCTTCATCTCTTAAGGACAATATTTAATGGATTTTGTCTGCTGCAATCATGTAGGGGTCTTAAAACTTCTAGCACTTCTTTCTGTCAACATCTTCTTTAAATAGGAAATCATCATCATCCATCAACAACATCAATTTGTAGAACCACATTAGCTAAATCTCAAGTGCTTCAAGTATGACCAGAGTTTACATATACAAAACAAACATTTTAGCTTTTAACTTTTACCTGTCATGTTTTATGATGAATGTGCCTAATCTTGCTTAATATAATGAATAGCATATGGTCAAATATTCATTAACAAATCCTAAATGTTTTCAATTTCCTCTAAAACATCGATCAGTTTTCAGATTTATAAATGCAGAGAGTAAAATTTCAGTTTCTTTTGCTGAAAACCAGGACTGAGGACCTTTAAGCTTTTAATTACTTTGGAATTTTTCAAAAATTATTGCAAAATGGCGTTACGAATCATGAGATTTTCCTTTGAAAATTTTATGAGATTTTAAACATTTTCAATGGCTATTAATATTGCAACCATAAAACTTTTGGCTTATTTTAAATTTTCTGAAGAGTCTTCTGTTTTGTTTATCAAGAGAGCCATTGAAATACTCAAAACAAGCTATGATGATAATCACAAGTAAAATAAAAAACGTTATTTCATTAA
>JAANSO010001806.1:0-15444 GCA_036507315.1 Lepidocyrtus fimetarius | reverse complement strand
TGGTCCTGATTAACATTGGCAATGATTTTTTAGTTAACAACGTGAGATTTTCTTGATTTAAAATAGCTTCCAATTTATTTACACAATGCAAAGCAATAAATTAAACTAAATTATCAAAGAATTCATTTCTGTTGGTTGTACTCCATTTGAGACTGCAATTTTCAGGGTAACGGGAAACCTTCACTTGACGAGAAAAAAACAGACAAGCAATCACAAGAAGAAAGGAAGAACGAAACGCTTTGAAAACTAATAAATAAAAAGGAACCAGTTGTTATTTTACGAAAAAGTTTATCGATCAGCTTTTTTGCTGCTCTTTTAAGATATCAATTTCAAATCATCATCATCAAACCAAGAGCAGCTTCATCACATCCAAAGATGATTGGACATGATTCGATTTATCCTCTTTCTGTGTCTGACGAGAAAAAAAAACATGCATCACTACTTTCTCATCAAAGCTTTAACATAAGCCATGACCTTGTCGGCTTTTTACTATTATTAAGTTGTGATCATGATCTTACGCTAAAAACGATGCCTTCTTTTTCAAAATATAAATTGAGTCTTCCTTTCCTTTGCTCATACTTTTTAAGATTAAAATATCTGTAAAAATACATTTGAAAAGTTGTAAAAAATTCTTTTAAAGAATAACTTTGCTTATTTATTCCTTTCCCTGACCCTGTACCTCTCACAACGGGCCACATAAAAACTAAATTGCAGACTTACATAAAAGTTAAGAAAATTATGTACATATGATTTGAGTAAGTACGACACTACGTGTGATATTCAATACCACACGTGGAGCGCATAAATGAAAAATTCTTTCACAGTTTTTAACCCCTTAAGGTAAAGTAAAACTCTTTTACACTTTGATAATATGTCAATGTGACATTCAAGATGAAAAAAGTTTTTATGACATTTTCTTTCTGACATAAAATTACCACTACACAACAACCATAACCAACCCCATCAGAAAAGCGTTTACTTGGAATAAAAAAGTTTGCAGAAAAGAAAAAGGGAGAAGATCAAGGGAGTGATCTTGAAAGTATAAATTGCAAAATTGCATATCCTTCTGCTCTTCTTACCCATAAAGTTACAAAATGTTATGAATTGAAAGTGTATCCGAATTTAAGCAAAACATCCGGTAAAAATGAAGTGGGCGAGTGAACAAGGGACTGCCATATTGAACGATTTTCACAAGAGTTGTAATATTGTGAACTGAAAACAAGACCACTTTAATTTATGTGATGGGTAAGCATGAGGCAATCTTTTGTAATGGTGGTGGTGATGTCGACGAGGATGATAGAAAATAGCAAATCATATTGAATTTCTTCTTCAAACTTGCAAAGTTACTACCTTTTCTGCACAATCCTAAAAATTGGGCATCATTTCATTTCAAAGGAATTCAAAACTCTTGTATTTACTGTAATAGCATTTTCCACTAAATCGACCCCCACGACCACTACCAAAATCTAGGTCTTTTGCTTATTCTCTCTTTCTGTTTGCCAATTTTTCGGGGAATGTAATAATAATAAGTCCTGCAAAAGAAGTATGTTTAGTCCAAGCAGACAAAATAAAATCCATTTTTGTGTTTCCTTTGAAGCTGAAACAAGCATCTGGTGTGATCTTACGTGGCCTTCTTCTAATTCAAGTCTGTATAAAAACAATTTCGTCTTATGGTTAAATGGTAGGCTCATGTCTAAAAATAAAGCCCGTAGCAAATACAAACAGACAAGTAACTACCACTCTATCACAACATTCAATGATGGTGAGAGAAGAGAATGGAAAACTGTCTTTCACTCTAATAGTCTCGAAGAAAAAGAAAAAGTGCGAAACAATGTTTTTTCCATTGTTCTTTCTGAATAATGGAGGTTTCACTGGTCATGTCATGTCACAATGATGGCGGTGATGATGCAAGTGTGAGAGGGAGATATTGAAAGGGAAATCTAAATGAAAATTCTTTTTCAATTCCTATTTTCTGGGCTCACAATCAGTGTATGCTTTTCTCTGCTCTATATTTACTTTGGTTTCACCTCAATGATCTTCCGTCAATAGTAATTAAGCTGATTTCAAGAGCTCATAAAATTAAATAATGAATCTTTCTCTGAATAAAGAAAGAAAGAAGGCCGAGTTGAGACAAGTAAAATAAAACATTTTTCAATCCTTTATGTAAACTTCTTTGCAGAATTTATTTTCTAACCTTAAATGGAATGCTTTTTGCACAAAACAAATCATCCTCCATTATCAGTTATCACCCTTTCGTGATCTCTATTTTACTTTCAACGTTGCCATTTTATCTTTTATAAGCTCATCTCTCTTTGCCCTCTTATGCTCTCTTTCTTCTCTCTCTGTACAAGTATTTAATGGGATGAAATACTAAAACAAAAGCTGTCTAAGCCAGGCGAGGACACGTAAAATATACTCGATTTGAAAACATCTCTTTGTCTTCTGGGGGTAAAAAAGGAACTGGTTGTGTTAGCTCGTAAATTTGCTTGTGATTTTGGACAGTATGAGACTTGAATGCGTTGGACGCATGAACTTTGGAAAGTAGCTTATTAAAATTTACTCTGAATTTGTCCCAAAATAATTAAGATCATAATTTAGAAATAATTATTTAAAACTCATAAAGTTTTTTTTCAAATATAAAAACGCAGTTGGAGGTAGCTCACAACTGCTTATTACTAGCAGAGTTATGTGGGAAGTGAGAAGGCTTGATCTGCTTTTTAACATTATAATGATGAACTCCTCCATGCAAAAATATTTATATGAGATGAATTCTGTATAAGGGAAACAATAATAAACTTGTTCAAACTTTTTTTTCATCTTCATGTCTGCTGCGCTGCAGTTGTTGGGTAAAAGCCGAAATGACTACGGCAATGATGCCTTAGAGCTTAAAAGAATTATTTTATTTCAAGTTTAACTTCCATTCAAACTCAACCCAAACCAGTAATTTACTTTTTTAGCGCATTTGCTAATTTACAATTTACAACTTTGTCAAGATCTAGTTTTCTCTCCTACTTATCATCATCGGTAGATTTTGTTTTCTTTTGATAAAGTCCAAACTCCTTTGTGGTCAACTCCCCTCTCTCTAATTTATGAACAAAATGGCTTCGCGTTTCTGCTTTTCATTCTCCTAATTACTTGTTTTCATAATAATAATGTTAATACAGGATCCAATTTGCATACTTACTTTTGAGTAAATGGAAAACTCGTGTAGTTTTTGATCTCATTATCTTATCAACGGTGCACAATAACGGGGATCAATATAATTTCTTTAAATAAAAACTCTCTTAAAAATTAGACGAGGATTTGTCTGGAAATGTAAAAAAAATCTTTGTACCTATAGATTAATATCGTCAAGGGTCTTGCCGCAGAAAGTATTTGATAAAAATATGAAAGTTTCAGCAATCAAGTAGACAATACTATAATTTCTATTTTTATCTTGTCGAGACGGAAGTCAATTGATTTTTTGATTTTACAAAAATAGAAAACAATAAGTATAAAAGTTATAAGAATCCAATAGGAATTTACATAACTTGTTTTATCGTTATTGTAAGTTAAGAGCAAATATACACGAAGAAAATTAAATTGATCACCGTTTATGGAAAAATGTAGGAGTATTTTATAAAAAAGTTTTATTTTAGTATTTTTAATCTCATCATTATTTAATTTGTGTTACATATACAATACAAAAATCTACCTAAGTGTCAAGCAAATCCGAAATTCATAATGGAAATAGTATTAAGTAAGGAAAATAGGTCAATAGTAATTAACAATATGGCTTCTCGTTTTGTTTCAAAAACTTTTGATTAATCATCATCATTCCATTTATAATGAAGCCCTTCAAATTAGTAATTACTGTTCACTTTGATATCTATGAGAACATTGCTGTAAAACTGCTGAACGCTGCCTAGTTATCAGTTGTAGAATTTACCTCTCGATATGTGATAATATAAAGTCTGGAACAATTTAGTAAGTTCATTACCGTAATTTACAAAGCGCTTCAAACCTCCACAAAGTAGGTTGTCGCTAGGGATGAAGAAAAATCAATTTACCACCTCCCACACTTTCAAAACGCCGGACATTTTTGTATCTCAGGGAAAAAGAATAACGTCAAAAGCTTAAAAGAAATACATTCTCAGTCTTTCCTTTCAATAACTGTGAAAAAGTCTAATGATTTCAATGGAATCATAAAACTATTACAAGTGCAGTTTTTGTATCAGACAGAAAAATAATTGGACCACTTCATTTTTAGAACTGTTTCATCAGCAAAGACATATCCATAAGAGTTTACTCCTTGCGTCAATCCCCCTTTATTCAATAGAAAAAATAAACAATAAATCGAGCGCTCACCTCAATCAACCAAAATGCCATTTCCTCAATTGACTTTTAGTAACAGCCGTAGGAGCATATTATACTCCCAAGTGAAGGAAAAATATTAGTGAAAATTATATTGCTTGTCTGTTCCACTATAAAACTATTTCTTCAGACTTTTTCATTCATTAATTTACTCTTCTGGGTCAAATATTATGTGTGGATGCCATCAAGATAATTAAATTATTATCCTGAAACTAAAGTATTACGTGTTCACCTTTCCTTTATGACGTGATATAACAAACAAGTACATACGCAACTTTCCATAAGGCTTGTTTCCCGGTGACTCAATTAGTTGAAACATGGTGGTGACCGACCACGAAAAGTGATGCGCACAAATTTGAGAGTGAGACAGGAGTTATTATGTTTCGGGCTAAAAATACAAAACTCATGTTCTTATGTCTCCAAAAATAAGAATGATACAGCGTTGTAGACAGTATTGAGTTTGTCTTACAGAAAACCCCCAATTCGCCAAAAACTTTATCAGACAGTTGCACTCGTGTCGAGGTAATTGGACGAAGTACGTAACAAAGTATTTTGGAACATGATTTTAATTGAATTTATGAAAAGTTGTACCAGGAAAATATCAATTTAAAAAGCTCACAAAAAGGAGAAAATATAAGTTTAGCATTATTGCTACAAACCGGAACCTGTTTTGTATCCCGCAATCGGATGCTTTTTCTTCAATTTCTGCAAAAATAATAAATCTTAATAAAAAATAACCAAGTTTAAATCCAGGCTAATATCGGTCAAGTTCTTAAGAGCATCAAAATATGTACCCCCAAGTCCCATTTTTCTTTAGCGAAGTAAATATAATATAGCTCCATTTCAATGCGCTGGTCCCACAAAGTGCTATACAAAGTTTATTAAATTTTACCTTGTGCTAAAGTCTAATCCCGATTAGGAGAACGCTGAATTTTCCCTGCTGGAAGTTTGTCTGTGTGAAAAGTAATCAATTAGATCCCTCAAAATCCTACTTCGTCTTCTGCTTTTCCCTATGATTATATAAACGTTGTTGTCCGATGAAGTAAAACATATACAACGCACTTTATATAAAACCAACTACTGGGTCAACTTTCAAGTTGCGCTATATGTGAGTACACATTTTGGAGCGTTTGAGAATTGCAATGAGATGAAGATATGATAAAAACTTTTTCAGGCAAAACTTTTTTATGCCATTTCCCTTTCAACTTCAGGGTGAATTGAGACTTTAGTCTAATCAATTTTAATCAAACGGAAGTCCGTTTGGTTTAGATTAGCAACAAATTCTACTCCAATACAACGAACAAGGTTTTAAGAGGATTCATAATTTTGGCTTCTAGTTTAATTTTCCCAATCAATCATGTTTCATTGCATTGGTGGCTGAACAAAAAATGTTTCATACAAAACCTTACATTAGACAAATTTTAGCGCAAATTAGATAGTTCTGTTTGTCGTTTCTTATATTTTAAACGTTTTACCTTCAGTTTGATAATTTACTCTTACCACATGTAAGCTTTTAACTTACGATTAATTGAAGCTGATTGCCTGAGAGAGCTTCCACTTGAGCAATAATGACAATCCACTTTTACCTCGTTCTACTCTTTTAGTCTTACATTAGAACTAGGACTTGATTTATTTTCCAATAGGAGTGGATTTGAAAGCAAAATATATATCAGGCTATGGGAAAGTTTAGCTTCTTAAAAAGTACCAAAAATGTATGCGCTAAAAATGTAGTGTATTCGCAAATAAGATTGGAATTTTTATCCTTCTGCATTCAAAACGCAACCGCTGACCTGAATTAAGATAGGATCTGCTCTTTTGTAGACAATTTTAAAATAAAGATGGTGTAGTGGTTACGTGGGTGGTAAAAGAAAAACAAAAATGACATCAAAGGCCTTGAATGTTTAAAATGGGTTGGAAAAATTGAAAATGGCAAAAATCTCATTCAATTAAAAGTTACCTTATGTCTAGTGAAATAATACAGAAAGAATTGAGTAAGGGGTACTTTAGCGTTTGAGTTTTTCGTAATCTCTAAAGTAAGTAAGTTGAAACCATCCTATACTGGACTAACCTTCATTGATATCAGGAAAAACACCAAGAAAATACTGATTAATGTTGAAATAAAACCAACCAAATCTTTTCAGAAATCGAACAGGTTTTGTATTAGCAATTGTGTTATGTGACCGTTTTTTAGCAATATAAATCTATACATGTCCGGAAAATTGTACATTGAAAAGTAGAAACCTGCAAAATTGCACGAAAAAAGATCGGAATCTGTTTTGATTTTCTTTTACTACTACACATTACTACATGTTTTGCCCTAATTTTTTTATTTGAAAACATGCAAAAAACTAGTTTCCGACATTTTTACTGATTATTCGGATACGATAAGGTCATTACTCAATACATGCATGCATATTGGGTAGCAAATTGTACCAAGTGTATTTCAGATTGAGTATTGTCAAATTTTTGCCGTATTTCTAAAAATCTACGTTTCAAGTTGAAAGGAATCAGGTTTAAGCAGAAGAGGGGAAAAGAAGGATAAATTTAAACTGTCAAATGTTTACATTCTCTTCTCCTGTGTTGCCCTTTGATCCGCTAGGATTCAAGTGACGTGGCGTGGTGTAGGTTAGTCTGTTAAAAAAGTTTGACATCGTATGAATCGGCAAAATAAAAGTTATCACCAGTTACAATCTATAGTTTACTAACTGTATGAAGCCTCCGGCTGACATTGACAGATGAGTAGGAACAAGAGTGATATAATGTTACAAAAGAAAAGGCGCATCCAAGTTAATTGCATTAGTTGTGCTACATCTTCTGTTCTTCGGGCTATAATGACGCCGACGGAATGATAAGGCTACTATTCTAATTACTACCTTGCTCTAATAATAACACGGTTAAACCTTAAGAGGAACCAAATTTGAAAATCCATTACCTAATGATTTCTGCAAAATTTTAGGATTGTTCCGCCACATCCTATTATTCAAGCGTCGAATGTCATTTGTCAAAGGATATTGAAGGGTAGCGTGTGTGCGGGTCATGTAATGTGGGCCTGTTCAAATATTGAATTAAAAATTTCGGCAAATATTCTTTTGAACTAATTAGTATAAAGTGTTAACCTTTAGTCTTTTCTCTTTTACATTTTGCAATGATGTAGTTCAGTTTTAACATAAAAACCAATTTGCATTCGTGATAAATGATAACGGTTTATTAGCTATCGATATTGTATCACTTTCATTATCATCATCAGCCTACATTATCCATGGCGTATGTGTATCTTTTGACGTTCTCTTTCTACTCTTCTAACAAGTCATGTTTCCTCTCAGTTTATTTTGAAAGTTTCATGTTCTTCCAATATTAAGTTCAGGTAATCAGTATTATTACCTTTTTAGTAATAATTTACTTGAATGCGAGAGTATTCGTTTTAACTTTCAGTTGTCACGTTAAAAATTCTGCGCAATTTTAATTAGTTCCATCCATGCCTTTTCTCTAATACTCTAAAAATTTTGACAGAAAATGATCAACTTGAAAAGAATTTGTAATTATGTAAAAACTAATAATGAGGAATTAAAGAAACGTTCCATGCTATATCCGTTCGTTGACATTTCCCAATTTTAATCCCAAATGCTTACCTGAATATTTAATTTCCCGTTTACCTTCAAACTTCTTGAAGAAAAAAGGAACAAAACTTATTGCTTAAAAAGAGGCAATGTGGAAGCAAAATAAACTTTTTTTACCTTTTACTTCTTTTGACAGAATTATAATCATTCTTGGAAGTTTCATTTCCCTTCAGATTCCTTTTCTACTTACGGACACACTTTTGAGTTTATGTTCAATTCATTACTTATTTAAAGAGGAAAGCTCTCTTTCACTCTCTTTCAAAATAAATGGCTTCAATTGCAAAAAGAGAAGATGAAAGATGTGTGATGAAGGTTGGTTCAGCAAAATATAATTGGAATCTGATCTGACAAAGTTTTATTCGCCTAAAGATGTGGGTTTGTACAAAGAGAATCAATACACCGTGATACACCAATCATCAACCAAAGCATTTTTTCATTACTTGTTTTTCTCTTCTGTAAAAGATCATATATTTGACTTTTCATATTACCACACAGCTGGATTGCTTTTCAACAAAACCTCCACCACCAATATTACTGCCCACACAAATTTAGTGGAAAATTTCTTTTTGTGCAATAAATTATAGAATAATAACCGCTACTTTGATAAATAGCAACAGTTGAAGCAGAAACAGTTAATAAATGAAAACATTTAATTTTCAATGTTCAAATTTATCTCCTTTTTGTCCATGTAGGTATATCAGTTTTGTAGAGAGAAAGCAAAGTTTGAAAGGATAATTCATCTAGTAATACCGAGTAGCCCTTTGTACCAGCATAAAAGATTTATAAAAACGAAGATGAATGATTAAAATTTTGTTTTCGACATTAATCATCGTGTTTTATCTCTTTCTCCAGTATTTAGCTGATGGATGATGAGAGCAGCGGCAAAAACTATGTTTTCCTTTCTTCTTGTTTAGATACCCAGCATAAATATTAGTTTCCTTATAATCATCCATTTTTCACCATAATAGTTCATTAAAATCAAGAGAAAGTAGTTTCTGTAGTTTTTAATAACGAAGGCACGAAAATATTATTGAACTGGCGATGCATGAACTACATATTACTGAGAAAAATAATAACAATATTCAGAAAAGATACCTAACAATGTTTATGTGATGATGACTTTTACTTCCATCCATACAACGTTCATTTTTAGAACGCATAATGTATTTATTTATTCAGTTGCATAAGCACTCGAGTTTGGGTGAGCTTTAGTAAGAAAAACTAATAAATTTTTATTAGCAAAGTCATCCTGCTGTGATGCTTCTTACAGGTATAATGGCGTCTGTCCACCACCTTGAACAAGAGAGTAAACGGAGAGCACTTGTCCATAACACATTATTTCTGAATGCAAGTGAAATAACCAAAATAATTTTCCTCAAATAAATGTGTGTCACAATCAAATAGTTATTAGCATCATTGCTACATCCGTCTGACTGTCACTGTCAGGATCTGTTGTTGGTATCCGATTTACTCATTTTTAAAAACCTTTTGTTCTTCAATAACCCGTCATTTATAATTTCATCTACCTATTCATATCACAAATTCCTCTTCATGGCAATGCAATGGATGAACTCATTCTACACAGGAAGGAAGGATGTATATAGGGACAGACTGCTGAAAAAGGTTTAGTGGCTCAATGACAAACTGGAGATGAATTTGATGAAGATAAAGCACATACCAGGGTTGGCACTCTCCTGCAATGGACAGAAGCTCTTTTTGGATAAGTGAATCACCAAACATAGTCAACAATTATACAAACACCAGCATCAGAGAGAAGCACGTATGGATGGATATTCTCATCATGAATAATGATGAGTGTCTATGTCTATAACAAACCTAAATGGGTTATCTTTGACCGTTGTTTTGGCTCTACTCATTCTGACCAAATTCATTTGGCCCTACGCGGCGCTGTCAAATTAGTAAAACCGCCAAACATCTAAAGTAGAGCAATGCAATGAACATGGAAAAAATGTGGAACAATTTTCATTAAAAATCTTTCCTGGTCCTCATTAACCGACAGAAGTTAATGAATTTTTCCCAAAAACTGACCAAAACCAGACCAATTTAAGGTCAAAAGGAATTTTTTCCGAAAATACAGCTGCGGTTGTAGAATAAAAGGTAAAATTTAGATTAATTTTTTGGCAAATGTAATTTAAATCTTTTTCAGATTACCCCATTTGCTTAGCAAGACTCGGTGCAATTTCGTGTTTATTCAGCTGCTATCACGTTAAGCCAATGAAATTGTTCAAATTAGATGGTAGAGAAAGAATTTTGAAAATGTGCTTGTTTTTTAATCTTCCTTCATTTTTATCACAAGAAAGCAAAACCCAGACAGCCTTTTAGCATTCCAAATCTCACGCTGAGTTTTATTATTGCACGTTTCCAGTTATTCAACCCCGAATCAAATAAAAATGCTTCAAAGTTTTATTTTGCCATACATCTTAACAGCTACTGTGCATTGACTTAATTCGAAATCCTCTCGCAAGTGAGTTCCCTATTAAAGCCAGGGTCCACCTTAGAAAAAAAATCGAGTTTTTCATTACAAAACTTTTACTGCGGGTAGGAAGCTATCAACTTATCTCATTGAAAAACATTTTTCGTGGTCACATACAACAGAAGAAAAACTGCCTATCAAGGGATTATGGTGTACAAGTCAGCATGCAAAAAAGGAGAACATTTGAATAAATTATGAATGGTGCATTTTGATGGTCTAATAATAGCTTAATGATGCAATTTTCTTTTTTAAAAAGAACGTCACGTCCTTTAGCAAACTATTGAAGAAAGCCGTGGACGAAGAAGATATGATGAGGGCAAAATTTTATATCGCTGTATGACTAAATGCTAAAAAGGTTGGAAAATAAGTACAAGTTTTCAAATGGTAAACCATCCAATTTTGCATTTTTAATGACCAGCTTGGCTGTTATCGCAAAATCATCATGTCTTCTTGTCAGTCAGCAGAATAACCCACATGAAANGACCAGCTTGGCTGTTATCGCAAAATCATCATGTCTTCTTGTCAGTCAGCAGAATAACCCACATGAAAGAAAATAAATTTTTAACTCATCGTCCATTCACAATATTAAAGGTTTAAATATATGACGCCTGTCATGAAAGAAATATTACGGAATTCTTGGGGATAATTTGAAATGTACATCGTGTTACGTTGTTGTTTGTAACAGAATCTGTTTGGAATTTTAACAGAAATTCTGCTTTTTCTCGTTAGCAATTGGAAAAAGGGGAACATTACTCTGCTTTATAATTCGTTCAAAAAGTTTTTTTAGCTCATTGGTTTTCCCTTTTTTGCCAAATAAATCAAGAAATAAGTTTCGTAATGTTTGCACGTGCAAGGAATCACTAAAATGGGAATGAAAATTAGCCACTGTACTGCTCTTTACCTGCCACTGTATGACTACTGTCTGAATCCAAAAAAACGAGTAACTCTACTGTTTATTAGACTTAATCGTAAAAATAGTCATGAAAGCAAGCCTTTTCAATATTAAGCCTGCAAATTAACTTGTCAATCTGCTTAAATGAGAGATTCCCCTTAGGAAAAGCTTTTCAAAGGCTGCACTTTGCAAAGTAATGTAGGACATAAGTATCAAAGTCAAAAAGGCACGCTCTGCTTTCATATCACTCTTAATGACAGATTTAAGTACTGCAAACCTAATAAGTATTCCAGACTCAAAACATACAACAGCTCTTTCTTGTAATAATCCACTTTGCCATAATAGTTTTAATGTTATTAACGCACATCATAACCTATTCATTCATCATAATAATCCCTTTGATGATGATGTACATACGTATTGACCTAATTGTTTCGATTTCCTGTTAATCTCGGCAGTCACTTTTGAATTCTCTATAGACTATATGCTTCCACTTTTAATTGAATCCGTATAAAATATTAGGAAAAGCACGCAGTGCGTTTGTACACTTTAAGAAAGTATTTCCAAGGATGGAGTTCATTATTACTCTCTAGTACAGAGATAAATAGGCTTGGTCATTTTATCAAAAGAGTCAAGAATAGAATAAATTACATACCTTCAACCCCCATGTTGATGATCAGAGGTAATTGATGATAGTTCTTAGATAACCAACAAAAATTTTGCGTCTGCTACTACGTTCGTGTCCACAGGAGGCAACAGGCGTCCATAAATCACCACCACCTTCCTTTTCCAAAGTAGTGGTAACACACGACGAACGCACAACACAAGTTTAATTTGAAGTATTACAAGACGGTGAGATTATTACGATAATGATGATGTTAATAATATGGTTGTAACTTGTGTGCAAAATTCCTCTATTGTGGAGAAATGACGAATGACGATGTTGTATTTGTTGTTTCTCTGCGTGTGTCCAGCTATTATGTTGTTGATGATGAGGATGACTTTCTTTCCTTTTTGGCAAGTCAAATTATACTCGGAAGAAACTGGAATGGAAGTCGGTTGTACGAAAAAGGAAGACGAGCAAAAACCGTTTAGTGACTAGCAGAAAGCGGAACGCTTTAGCTAGGCGCTTGTCAACAGCAGCGCATAATAAAATATAAGTCCAGTAGGATTAGTCAGAAACCTGGGAAGCAGCCAAAAAAGCAGCGATGATGTTTCCAACAAACAAATGATATACTATCCTGTCGGCATTAGTAGCCGTTGCAGCAACGAAGATGTAGAGATAATAATAATATCATTTTCAGGTATCACAACAAAGATTACAGTCATTAGTGGACGTTTACCGCTATTCTTTCAGTTAAAATGTTTCTTCCTACTCAATATTTATCATTCATAGTGGTCTAAAAGCCTTTTTACGCATATTGTTTCTCCATAATATAAAACCGAGATGGCTTTTGTCAGTGTCTATTTCACATTTGAAGCGTCCTGGATAAACCACAACAAAATAAACTTGAGAGCTCCTGCCTTACCTCAAATTATGGACTCTGTGTACTTCCCCCTTTGTTTTCCATTGGCGCAGCAGGTATTGTTTAAAAATGAACAAAAGGCTTCTTCATTTCACGTTGCCCTATTCGGTTTCCGTTTTACTCCCTCATCATCATAATGTGATAGTAATCTTGATGATGATGAAAATGAGGAGGAGGATAAAAGGGTCAATTTCAGTTTTGGTTTTCGAGATCTATTTCTCGGTTGCGAAACTATAATACTTTCATTCATTATAATTTTCTGCGAAATTTTGCTAATTTTGTGAAGTATGCCTGGAAGGCTTGAATGGATGAAATTTTAATGGGTGAGTGAAGATAGTGGGAATTTTAATGCTCAATTGTTCCAGGCTAAAGCAAAAGTTTTCTACTTCTATTTATTCATCCCAAATCCCAACATTATTCAACAAATATTTCTTTGATTAACAAACGCCTTGTACGGTGTTTTTGATACAAAAACCAGGAGAAACCTTGAAAAAGTTATTTGAAAGTTTAACATTCGATATTGAATTATTTTGTATTAACGCATAAAAACTATTTGAATGGTTGATTATTGAATATTATAGTATATATCTTGTCTGTTTGATTTTTCGATTTAGCACTATAATTGATTTTGCATAAAAATTGAGGAATTTTATTTTCCACGAGAACTAAAAGGATACCAAATGATGATATAACTTTTCTAGAGTTAATATTTGCATACAGACGCAAAGTTTAAATTTTGCACATGATTTATTTACAGTTTATATTTAAATAATGTATGATTCCAATTATCATCATCAGGATCATCACAATTTGTTTCACACGTTGGTATAAATTGGTATGTCATGTAATACCTTTTCCTCCTTGAGAGGCCCAACTCCAAAAACTAAAGTTTGTGTTGCATAAATTTATTACTTTTCCTCCTGAAATATATACTTAATGCAAGTGGGTTTGCACAAACTCGATGTTGGTTACTTGGTTTTGTGAATAATTCATTGCTTACTGATTAATTGGAGTAAGCTGACACTGAACATTAAACAGGAACATCGTGGATGGCAAGAGTTTTTAAAGGTTATCTCCAGTAAGCTGGAAAGGGTGCCAATTATGCCATGAGTAGAGAAAATTATGGAGCCACCACTACACCAAGTCTGTAACAAATATAATGTTCTACAAACTTACTGAAAGCGATAAATGGAAACACGAAACCACATTAATTTAACCAAAAACAAAGTTTCTCTGGATGGAAAGAACAACAACGAAGAAATATGAACAGAAAAGAGCAAATTCACATAAACAGTATAGATTTTATAAAGAATTCATAAGGTTTTTGGTCTTCTTGTAGCTTTTCCAGACACTGTGCTGAATACTTCACCTATTTAAGTCTTGTCACATATCCACAGATATATATATACAAAACAGGATAAGATAGCACAAGATTTTCTGAATGAGTTTGCTTTGAATTGTTAATGAAAACCAGACAAGAATTTGTCAGGATTTCTACACTTACTGCATTCTTCCTTCTTTTTTTGGTTTTTGGTCTTCTTGTAGCTTTTCCAGACACTGTGCTGAATACTTCACCTATTTAAGTCTTGTCACATATCCACAGATATATATACAAAACAGGATAAGATAGCACAAGATTTTCTGAATGAGTTTGCTTTGAATTATTAATGAAAACCAGACAAGAATTTGTCAGGATTTCTACACTTACTGCATTCTTCCTTCTTTTTTTTACAGAAACACTTTCCAAAATGTTTAACACAGTAAAAGGAAATAGAATAGCGACGAGAGGTTCAGGTTGACTAAATTATTCAAAACTTTCAAGGTTAAACCAATCAAAGAATTTGTCAACAGAGAGATGCAATTCAATTGCCAATCAAGATTAATTGCAATTCTTAAAACACATATTGGGGTAAAGTGAGACAAAACTTTTTCTGTAAATCTAACAATTTTCCACACAGCTTAACCCAAATCCGATTTGAAACACAACAAATCCACTTTCTCATGTAAGTCAAAATATTTTTCTTCAGGCTTTAAATCAGGATTAGAGAAAAAAGAATAAAAATTTCTTTTCTTTCTTGTAAAAATGTTTTTGTGAGCAAAAGAGATGCAATTGAGGATGAGATGAAATTGACTCCCTTTCTCTATCCTCTCGTCTCACACGCAACCTGTCACAAAAACAACTACGCTTCTTTACATTAGCGTAGCTCCACTTATTATCCAACAAGCTTCTGAAGAAATGAAGAAGTCAGAGAGACGGCCAGAAGGCAACTGCAACGGAGCCGAAATTGTAGATTGGAGAAAAAGTGTGATGTCGGCGAATGCAGTGAAATGGGGGAATGAGAGTGAACAGAAAACGACGCTGGCTTTGTAATGTTGTTGTGTTGCTGCTGGAGGTATGGAGGAAAAGGAGTTGAGAAACGAATGGAGAAAGAATAGGAGGAAAACAGTTGTAATATTGCCGTTGGTGGTTCTAGTTTAAAGATGAGTTTCAAGTTGAAGTCACGACCAAACGGAAAAGGAAGGCATGATTCTTCCCCTAACTTTGTAACCACCTTGATTTAT